>JASSUY010057500.1:0-34954 GCA_032466535.1 Forpus xanthops
ACCTCCTTTGACCCGCTGGTCACGCTCCTTTTGATGCAGCCCAGGATGTGGTTGGCTTTCTGGGCTGCAATTGCACACTGCCAGCTCATGTTCATTTTCTCATCAACAAATACCCCCTAGAGTTTTCATTAACTTTTAATCATTTCAGAAACCATTTCCATAACAATCCCAAATGAATTCCTGCATCTTATTAAAAAAAAAAATAAAAAAAAAAAGCTTAGAAAACCATATCTTATCATTAGCAAACAAATCGAAGTGTTTTAGATAAATCTGTTCACACTGACTGGCTAAAAACACATTTCAGATTGAATATTTACGTCCCACTGAAATGAAAACACTTTAAATTTCTAACTTGTTCTTTCTCAGTATGCATGTACAGGCACATATTTTAATAGTGTTTTCAAATTCAGAAAAATGCCTGAAGAATTGGAAACTGTCTGAGCTAGTGACTGCAATCTACTTGCTTGCTGCGAATAGAAACTTCTGTTCTTTCATGAGAGTAAGCACACAAAGCCTCTTAGTTGTCTAAAGATCAGTGGGACATGCTGAAGCTCTGTGCTTTCTGCAGATAAAAAAAAAAAAGCTGAAAACACTACAAGTTACCTAACTTACACGGCCCTTGACCAGTATTAGGTGCTGTTTCTCCATCTGCATTACAAGATCATGGAGTTATGTTATCACTCGCTGTATGTGAGCAAACATAAACATTGTGGAAAGGGATATGAAGTGATAAAGCCAGGTCCGGTGAACAAATGGGAAATCAGTTATTATATTACAGCTAAAGTGTAAATGGTATCCTTTACCTAGAAATGTATATTAACTTTTGCCACACTTATGGTCTTTTCCACTTAAAAAGAAAATGCCTCTTTAGAGTATCGTAGTTGTGGAAAAAATGCCTGTTAAGGGATAATTTTTGTAGTTTTCAAAAGTCTATGCTAGACCTCCAGCCATTGTTGATATCTATTTTAGGCAGGACTTCCAGATACAAGAAAAGGCTTTTGTTGCAGCAAACATCTGACCAAGTAATTAAACAGTATTTGTCATTTGTCATGTCATGAATATAACCAGAATTTGACAAGGAAGGAGACAAAGGAAGTCAAGTACTTCAAGAGAGAAGATACGAGGTGTGAAAAAGAAGACTAGGGAGGACAAGACATTTGGGATATAGGATGAAAGAGGAACGAAAATAAGATCCATTTGGAAAAGAAGAAAGCTTGGGAGATGTCTTTTTCAGCATCTCTTTGCATGAGAGTAAAAGAAGAGGAAAGGAGACATAAAAAGCTCAGATGTTTTTTGAGAGAAAAACTGAGTGCCTAGAATCTTGGAAACTACTGCTTGACAATTCTTCTTATAACAGAGCTGTGCTTTTTCCATAAAGCCTGAGACTTATAATGCGTCAGCCTAATCTAGTGTTACTTCTTTCGGGAACTGGCAGGACAGCAATAGCTAATAGTAAGTGTTTGATATTTGTAATGCTGTCTAAAGTGCTGTGATTAATATATAATCCAACAGTTGAGCCCTGTCCAAGCACAAAGAAATTTTGCTGATGTGAAAACAACACCCACGAGCTTTCTTCAGATCATGCATCACTATATTCTGTGCACTGTTTCATGCTGATGTGGAGTTGCATTTTAGAAGGAATTCCAGAAGGAATAGGGTAATATGCCACAATCATGAATCTCTTTAAAGATTTGTTGGAAACCAAATGAAGATACAATGTCAGCTGACAAACCAACTCTGCAGTGTTCTCAGGTGTAACCTTTATCCTGTAAAGCACATGCTTCTCCCTGTGTTTGTTTTTACCAAATGATGTATCATACTGACTAATATAAGGTCCATGGTCCATTAATTTTCAGTGGCATGCTAACTTGTTGGGTTTTCAGAAGTACTATGGCCCTTTTAATATTTCCAGGTACTGAATTATGGCTCAGAAACACTATAAACTCAAAAGCAAAGTTTTGCTTCTTGCCAGCCTCCACTTAAAATCATGCAATGAAGAAGTCCTCATTTAATATGAATGCCAGATAAAAGGGTGCCCATGCAGAATAAGAAAGGTTAACATTGGATGGTTATAGAAACAACATTTAAAGAAGTTTTAAGTACAATCACAATACTGGCTAACTATGAAATCTTCTGCATCTTTACTCTCACAACTTGCTTTGTAAATTCAGCTTATTCATGGCACATACAGAACTGAATACTTAATCTTGACATTACGGACCAAATTAATATTTAAATTCAGATTGTAGAATATCAGAAAGCCAACTAGCAAGAATGTTTTCACTAGAGAACAGGTTAACTTTCCAGATAAACATTTTTCATGAGTTTTTTTGTCATGCTTTTTTTTTCTTTATACAAGTAATCTAAGAATAAATCACTTACTACATAGATAGATTAAGTTACTTTGGCCCCAGGTAGATTCCTGTTAACAAAGTGACAGTGAAAACAGAACTGTTTTGATATGGACATGGCTGCAATAGCCACAAAATTTAGTTGTTTCTTCACTATGGACTCTGAAGTCAGCAAAGGAGTCATACCCAGATACTGAGAGAGACCTTATGTGTTCCTATTAAAAAATGGAGGGATAAGAAAGGGGGAAAAGAAAAACCATGTGAATTTCCCTGAGTCACTTTCTTCTTTAATAGTATCCAGAAAAGCAGATAAAGGGATTAACATTGAGAGCTGAATTTCAGTGACAAGTAGGAGAGAAAGCTGAGAAAGGACTTGATAGTTCTTAAATCCCTCTACACACAGTATTGCTTTTTTGGCTCAACCTTAACATGATATTTTTATTTCAATAAATAATCAAGAAAAAAGATTTGTTATGGATCATGCATTCCCTCTCTATATCTACACACCATCTTGTCAGAATCCCACAGTGGTAAGATTATTCTTTATTTCAGTAGCCATGATTGAGTGGTACATATGCTTGTTTCAGTATGTTGTTTTCCAATTCAATGCATGTGTAACACACGCACAAAAGAATCACATTGCATACACATAAGACTCTGGGTAGAGGAAGGGGCACAAAAGTGAATAAAAGGTATTATGAAATTAAGACTTTCATGAAACTGGTTTCAGCTACAGAAAAATGAACTTTTAACCATAATCAATGCTTCAAGGTATTCGGGAAATAATCCAAGAGAAATGAAATGAGAATAAGAAACATGAAAGCTTCTAGATTTGCAATAGTAACAGTTGTGTCTAGAGAACCTGGGCAAGGGGGTTTGTTATTCAGATATGTCTATTTTAAATAGTATTTTCAAGCATACGTCTAAGTCCATTAAAACAAAGAAAAAAGCCAGGACGTGCACGCAGGACACAGTCTTATAGTCAAACACC
This sequence comes from Forpus xanthops, assembly GCA_032466535.1. NCBI lineage: Eukaryota > Metazoa > Chordata > Aves > Psittaciformes > Psittacidae > Forpus > Forpus xanthops. The sequence goes on from JASSUY010057500.1 coordinate 3,343, forward strand.
ATGTAATTATAGCAAGAATTGAATGGCAAAAATATATTGTGATTCCATGAAATGTGCCCTTAAGGATTTGTGAAAGAGAATAGATATTCTAAGACCTGTGCTCATTTATTCAGTTCTGCTCCACATGAAAGAAATTATATTAAATCAATTGAATATCTGGAAAGAATTAAATCATCGTCTCTCATTGGCAAGCTTAAAGGAAAAAATCGCAAGAAAGCAGTTTAATATAATAAAAGTTCTCATGTTTCATGGAGTAAAAAGAAAAAAAAAATAACTGCCAAAGGGAAAGTTTTTGTTGCTTTTGGTTATTCTTTTTCTCAGACAATATAATATGGAGTTCTCCTCTGCTCCCTTTTATTATCTTTATTCAACAGTCTAAAGTTGCAGACATAGTACCCAGAGTTATTTGAATGAAACCATTTCAAACTCTATCACAGAAAATCCTGCAAGAACTAACTTTTCTCTCTAACAGCTGATACAGTGGCAGTCATTGGCACTATACGGTAGCAACCAAAACAGACTAGTCCCCTCAGCAGGATTCTTTTTAATGATAGAAATGTCTGGTCTTTTTAGTGCCCTCGAGGTCTATGTAAAGTTGTGGGCAAGAATGTGCCTTTGTTAATGATGTTTCAGAGGTGTAAATGAAAGCAAGAACTTTCTTCAGCTCACCATGGGGTCCATATGATTTATCTCAGATAAGGCTTTAGTTCAGTAATGGAGTTTTTACAAGTCACACTTCACTATTGTTAATTTATATCTAGCTTTGACATATCATGCTTGTATATTACCTATCATTAAAACACCATAAAATGATCAGGGCTCAACTTTCATAAACATAAAAATCTGGTGATTGTCACCAGATGAGGCTGTGTCCCTCAGACCTTACTAAGTAGAAGACATAATCATCAAAATACTAGAGATTACAAATGAGATGCACACTTCCATGTCTGCATAAAAGAGAGAAACTGAAATTTCTGTTTTCTTTCCAGAAAATGATCGTGTGAGCAACTGGTGGTTCAGCACCTTATCTATGGTTTTCAAAACAACATCCATTCTGTAGATCTTAGCTCTTCCCTTACTCTCTTCCATGCCCTGCTGATCTCCTATTGCTCATTTTCCTTAGACTAGCCAATTTATTCACACTACTTGATCTTTAACCTCTATGATAAGGATTCACCAATGTCCTGCTGAAGGCCATGTTACAGAAACGAGAATTTAGAATGGAAAAACATGGAGCGGGCTCTTTTTCTTCTGTATTTCCCCACAGTGTTATCTATATGTCTTGCTTCTATTAATTTCTCTCCACCTCTTCTTTTGAACCCTCTTTCTTCCTGCTGTTGTCTGAATTTTATCACTACATACTGTACTGTTTCCTATGCCTGAGCTGTTATTCCTATGTATGGCTTTCGTCAGTTGCTGCAGAATCTATTGCTCTTACAGCTAGAAAACTTTTGAGTCCCCACCTCAATTTATATGTGGCTGATGTAGGCCCTTTTGACATGGTGCCAGAAAATTTTCTTTTTTCTGGTTACTTGCAGTGGACCAACTGACTGCCAAAAGGAAACAGCAAAATAACTGTGGACATCTGGGCAAACAGCACTATAATCAGTACATTGCTCATCAAAGGACAGAAAGAGAAAGCACCATTTGTGCAATGAAACTTAACAGTTTCTCTTGCACTTGGATGGAGAATTTTCCTCTTCACCAAAGCTGGAGAAATACTCTCAGTCTAAAGCTGGATAAATCTGGATTATTCTGACTTTCTTGACTTCAGGAAGCTTGTATAAGCTGACAATGTTAATCGACACAGATTTGTGTGAAAGCAAGACATTACGAATCTTGAAATAGCACTGAGACACACTACCTGTGCAGTCACTTTGAACCTTGAAACTTTCCTTTTCCCTTCTGTGTCTTATCCAGTCCTTGAGTATTTTCCCAACAGCTGCTTAGAGTCAGTGGTTAAGGCTTGGTTTGTCTCCTTTGGACAATATACACTACTGAAATTTCACTTGACAAAGAATTTTACCAGTATTTTATATTTGCTGTGCTAGATAAAAGGCCTTTCATCAGTTAACTCTGATCCTGTTTCTGTTAATGGTAATGCAGAGATGACAGAGCTAACAGAGCAGAGACCACATGGTAACTTGTTGCAGATGGTGAGCTGAGCTAATGTTGATTGTAGTTTAATTTTAAGCAGTGAGAGTCAATAACACATTGTGAAGGCAATGAAGAAAAAACAAACAAACCCCCTAAACATGTGACATGGCTTTGTGTGAGGCATCCCTGCCCATGGCAGGAGGGTTGGAACTAGAGGATCTTAAGGTCCTTTCGAACCCTAAATATTCTATGATTCTATGATTGCACTACCTTGAGATCAGATGGTCTATCAGGATCTGTCTGTCTGCCTTGTGTATGTGTATGTGCATAAATTAGAAAAAAAACTTTGGGAAATACCACATATATTTCAAAGAGGAACTGAAAAGTAATGTCTTAATACTTCAACCACAAATAATCACAAAGTATCATTTATGTATTTTTCTTCTGTACTTGGCTTTACAAATCTAACCAAGGTCTGACCTGTAAAATGGTAGAGAAATTTACATGTTGTTTTTCAACCTGTGAAGAGTCATTCAACCTATTTACTGTCATGCTAATAATAATCTGAACTTTTGCTGAACTGGGTTGATATTTCATACAAGTTAATATTTTTTAAATGATGTTTTCCAAATATTTAAATTTCAGAAATGGAGTTCTGGCTAATGTTATATTTTATGTTTCTTTACAGCCACAGTATTTTATAAATCATAGAAAAAACATTATGGTAATTCTAACAGCTAAAGAGAATTAATATTCTTCCTTAAAGCCTACGAGAAAAACCTAGAGCCTCACATTCTTTGTGCAATAGTGTCTCAAAGGATATCTTCCCAAGTCTACTCAGAAAAGGAACAGTTTAAAGCAGAAATTAAAATCAAATAAACAGAAATATTGGCTGAAGGGTGGTGTGTCTCTCGTTTACAGTGCCAGAGGTCCTGGAGTCAGGCTGCGGTTAGCCTTTGCACAGACCAGCTATGTCTGTCTCACTCTGTGTGACTAGCTCAGAGCTCTGCCTCCTGCTCTCCCAGCACATCATTCACCTCCCACACTCACTACTGAGTGCCACAGTTCCTCCTGTGTTTCTCAGCTGTGCCAGTGGAAGCCTGGTGATGGCTGACAAACTGGAACCATGAGTCCAAAAGATGGGAGAGCCTGAAATGCTGTATTATAGTCTGGGTTGGATCATTTAACAGGACCCACACTTTTTCAGAAACTCTACTGGGAAATACATATTTGGTTTTAGCCTGGTTACTCATCCATCAGATGACCTAGTGTGATGTGGTTATAGCCATTGTATCACTCAGGCTGACTGCATGTACCTGTGCAGCAGATGATAGTCTTTCTATCACATGAACTAATCTGTGAATTCTGTCTTTTGCTAGGAGGAGCAATAAGGAGGGCTACTGAGGCTAGTACTTCTCCTCCCTTCCCCCTTGTTCCTTCTCTGATGTCACAAGTCATCCTGTGGGACATGGTGGTGAAGCTGCTCCTCTTCTCTACAGTTTGTCTAAACCTGTTGGTGCTATTCCTGCAACTGTGGAGCAAGCCTGGATGTTGCTGTTTTTCTTTTTTCCTTTTTTTTTTAATATAAATATTTCAAAATTAGAAACTAATACTTAACAGAAAATGAAACTTGGAGACTGTAATGAGGGGGAGGGGAAGAAAAATATGAAAACATACACAATTTCAAAAGATCATTTCCATGTTATAAGAATAATGGCAAGAGAACAAAGTGTACACAGTCAGATGGACTGGCAATAGCAATCCTGTTAAAGTTCAGCTCAACTCTGGATATAGTGACAGATCTATTTTGCTATAATCACTTTCAACTATCATACGCAGCTATAATCTACAGTGTACATACTTAATTAGAAAAATAATCTGCTTTGCAACCCTGCATATTTTGAGAACCTTAAACTTAGATCTACAATTTTTACATTTTATAAATTCATTTCAAGAATATGCACACTGTGTTCCTGGCTTTTACAATGGGATAAAAATGATTTTTATTACAATTTAATATTACTTTTAGAACAAAAAACATTTTTTTTTTATTTGCTTTGTTTGAAAACATCTATAAAAATAGTTGTGGAAGAAGGGGAGTTATTTTATTTTATTTTTCATACACCAGCTTTATAATAAGTATTTTTCTAGCTTTTTTCTCTCTTCCAGAGGAAGAAGACACTCTTGTATTCAATTCTCGATTCAATAATATATTAAGAGAATTAATATATTTCCAAAATACCAGACAAGAGCAATGCAGGTTAATGTCAGTAAAGCTTTTTTGAAGATCAGAGCAGTCAGAGATGTTAACACGGCTACTGTTAGAAAGAGGCAATCAAAAGGAGACAATGCATAATTGACATAGAAGAATGCAACTGATCATATGATAATATGAATGCCAACTGCATATCTGGCACACTGGTGTCTGAGCAAAGTATGGTAATCAGTGGTTTTTAGGCTGTACTAATAATTCCCAGATTATGTTCTACAGGTTTTGGCAATTATAATTTATATGGATCACTGTAGGTGAGAATTACTTGCTAATGAGCTGTACTGATGTTGTAAAATTGAAGATATTGCAAACTATTAATATTAAATCATTTTACAACAAATTCATTGAAAGCAGAGGTAATTTTTATGTTACAACTCTAGGATTAGATGATAGCATTCAAATGCAAACAATCATGTTATCCTCTTTACAAGCATTTTTTTAATATTTTGGAAGCATAAGTGTTAATATAATTATAAACTCATTATGCTACATAAAATCTTTTGCAGTCTCCATTCATGAAATAAGTGTAGAGTAATGGTCTTCACAATTTCTTTGGAAGAAATTTTTGTGTCAACATGCAATATATAATACAAAGCCTGTGCTTTTGTGGGTTCCAAATCCTTGTCTTATTGAACCTTATTTTTGGTTTATTTTTCCATCCCAAGCAAAACACCATACATCTTTTAGCGATAAATACGATAACCCAGCTCTGGACTATACTTGTTTAGTTAAGCAAAGTACATACTGAAGTTTTCCATCTCTGAGGCCAGGAACTGCATTTTCCTGAAAGGGCCTAACATCCCCAGTCCACAGCCTGGGCTGGAACAGCAGACAATAGCTCTGGATGTTAATAAAAAACATTCTGCAATGCCACATGCTTGCATACTCAGCAATGTTATCTTATGGTCAACTGCGATTAAAGAAAGAACAGAAATTTCTTTCCCAGCTCCTCAAAACTGATGCAAATTATACCTCTTAAACAGCAAACTGTAGATTTGGTTTTAGAAGAATGGTAGCCTGCCTAATGTGAGTAGACTATAACCCAAGTGTGGGAGTCTGAAGCTCTCAGTTCTGGTTTTGGCTTCAGTGGGAATTCCTGATACTGCCTTCATTAACAAGCAGTATAACCTGCATATATATATGCATGTGTGAACATAGCTGATAGGCCAATGAAACACAAAAATGTCCATTTGTTGTCACTCAATTTCAAAAATATGAAAGGATTAAAAACAAGGTAGAAAAAAGCTGACCCATTACCCTCATCAAAATCTTTAGAAAATACATCTCTCCATCTCTCCTAGGCCCATGTACATGGAACAAGAATATATGTTATTTTAAGCGCCTACCTCTGTTTAGATTATATTTCAGTATTAGCTGCCAGTTGTGTCCAAACAAAAATTACTAAATATGCTGAGAAAAACATAATCTCTTAAAACTTTTGAATCAAATAAAAGAAAAAGTAAAAGGAATATAATTTATTATAAAAGCTGTTTCAGACCTGGTTTATCTGAGTTTGGATAGTCAGAGCTCTCTAATTTTCTAAGTGCTCTACTAACTTAACCATATGGTTTATTCATATATAATATACAGTTGTAATTTGACAAGCTTTTCATCTGCTTGAAAATTTATAACACAGAAATAGTGAACAGCATGTTATGATGGATTTTACTTGTAGGTAGATTGTACAAACAAATGTTAGAGATGCAAAATTGGAAGTGTGTTTAAGGAGACTCTTTGAATTTTGCAAGACAGTCATGCCAGCAAACCTGGTTAAAGATGAGTAAAAGTAATAGGTTTTGGATCATGCTCATAGTTCGCAATAAAGTTTAATCATTTCAGAATCAAAGCAGATATTACAGGCTCTAAATCATGCTTTCTAAAGGAAAAGTTGGAGCCATCTATTCATGTTGCTGTATCTATGGATTTGTTGTTTGATTTTATTGTAAATGTGTATTGTCCCTGTTATAGTTTGTACTCAACAACTAAGAAATTCAAAGTGTATGGAATGCAATGATGACTAAGAGTCTAAATAGATATGGGGTTTACATATGCAAGAAAACAATATCCTAGGTGCTCATTTTGAAAAGTATCATAGTTCGGTAGACCAGACTGCATGAAAATATTGAGATTTCACTGTTAGTAATCAATATTAACCAGATTCAGCATATATCTGACAAATTTTACATACGCAAGTTAATTTTTTTCTGGATGATTAAACAACCAAACCAAACTAAAACAGAAAAAAGAAAACAAAAGAAAACAAAAGAAAAGAAAACAAACACAGCTGGACAGGCAGTACAAAAAATGATATCTGAATGACAGGAAAAAAGCCTTATACTACAAGATTTGACATTTTAATTTGCTTAATCAACCATAGAAGTAAGAGGTGCCGATAAAAGTAACTTTAAAAGCAAGATAACAACTTTTAAGGGTGTGCGAATTGAAAGAATTCATCATGCAGAACTGAAAATCAGTCAAACTGAAATGTGAAACAAGGCTCTCAAACTGATTCATACGTGATTGCTTTTTTTAGTTATTTCAGTGACTCATTAAAGCTTTTTATCTTCCTTGCATTCACTGTTCATACAGAAATAACTAAACCTAAACAAGACTTTATTGGTAAAAACAATTGTAGCTATCTCACATTTTCTGTTTGCCTCTCTTTTTGCTCCTGTTTATAGTGATTCGAACAGTTGGAACACTCTAAATCCTTCTTTTGTATTTTGTTTAACTTTGATGAGCAAAATTTAAATGCTAATCCCTTCTGCAGACACATGATTTCCTTCCTTTTTCCTTCTCTCTAAGATATTTGTTTTTCTGTTCTCTGGCCTTTGTTCCCTGGTCCCAGTGAGGTTCATATGATGAGCTCCTTTTCCCAGGATCCTAGGGTGAGCAAGGTTGCACAATCCAGCAATTCATGAAATGCAAATGATACTGAGACAGGCAACAGCTGCATCAAAGCAACTTCTTACCTCTCTATCATCTCACCATGCCTTTAGAACAAACAAACAAACCGAAAGACTTAGGGTGTTCAGAATCTCAGAAGAAAAGACTAAATACTGCCCTGAATTTTAGCTCTGAAATTGATTGTAGCTAACACAATTATTTCAAGATTTTACATTATGGCTCGTCTTTGTTCAATGCAATTCTGACTGCATATTTAAAATTGGAAAATAAATAATAAACAATGATTCTGTAAACAGTAATATCACAAGAACAAGCTGAGGTAAATTTTTTTTTGGACGTAAAGCAACTCTAGTACAGTATATAACATTTCTGAAAATGTTGGAAGATTCCATTATTAAAGGACTGAGGGAAGTAGCATTTCCAAGAAGATGTATCCAGATGCAAAAAGAGAAAGTTTTTTGCTACGAACCTTAGTGAAGTTCTTCATGAACACTCAGTGGACATAGGTTGGATTGCTAAATGCTACTTTCATATAGAAAACTAAAACTCATCCAGTTGGGTTAGGTTGGGTGCATATGCAGGTTAGAGGATATTGCTTAAAAATCATAGTTTTAAGTTTTAAAATAAAATTGTGCAAGTTCACAATAATAGGTGTCTTCCTGAATAGTTTAGAATGCCTGTAGAATGGCATATATTTACTTTGTGGCCTCTGAGATGACATTCTGATAACAACTTTATTCAGAATAGATGGCTCTTGCCTGTTTGCTGATCCTCTCTTATAGTTTTTAGCTTACACACAATGTACTATTTCAACCTATGTTTTGCTGCCTTTTTCTTTAAGTGCCTCATATTCACTTCCTCATGCTGCCATTAATGTTAAAAATCTAATGCTAACATTAGATTACCTATTAGCATTAGATTATTAATGTTACCTGCATTTTGGTCATGTGACGTAGTATATCTTGAGAAATGAATACTTACAGAGCTTCCGCAATGGTCCCCTGTCACATAATGTGAGTGACCACATTCTATTCATCTGGTGGATGCACTTCTGATCATAGAATATAGAAATGAGTTGAAAGAAACCCAATGCATCTTTTTAAGAGACTATGTAGCACAAGCAGCTGCACTTACTGTCACCAGTATTGCAACCCTTATGTATTACCTCTCCCTTGGTTAGGCTGGTTCCTTGACCAGGAGAAGGTCATCTTTCATTTTACTACTAATGCTTTATATGAAAATACATCATCATTTATTACTCTCACTCTATATTTTCAGGCCAGGAGCCTCTTTTAGTCGGGTGCTATGTAAAAACAACCAAATGAATGACTCATTTTGAGACTCGTCACTCCTTCCGAAGCTAAATATTATCTAGCCCTCCTTGTTAAAAAAACACTAGGTCTTTCTAGAGCTGATGTAGATGACTAAAGACCTGTAATTTTGTTCAGGTTGGCAGACCAAGAAGGTGCCAATTGGGAAACTTGGTACCATACGCAAACACTTTCTGAGAGACAGACAGGAGTTTTCATTTAATAGCAAAACTAGTATTTTTCCCACACATTCCTTCTTATCACAACTTCTGGGGATGAATCTGTGAGGCCCAGAAAAAAAAAAAAAAAAAAAAAAAAACAAAAACAAAGAAAATAAAAATTATATTTATATCAAGAGGATGCTGACAGTCTGAATCAAAGGCTCAATGCTTTATAATCAAGGTTTGGAAAAACAAGAATAGGACAGCCTTGTAGTTTTGGCACTGAGTTCAAGGGCACAGGAGTCATCGTACCTCCAAGAACTGGGAGAACTGAAATGGAAGCAAAGGCCTCTCATAAACAAGGGGATAATTAATCTGTTTAGCACTGCCAGCAATTATACAATGGGATTGCGTTTTAGCTAGGAAAGTGTTAGGGCAATGACCACAGCTGGATATGCTTCCAGCTGAAGTCATGTTCCAAAAACCACTGAATGTGATGGAACTCTCCCTTAACTTTAGTGAGCTTTTAATCAAGCTCAAGTTTAGTAAGTCGGACAGTAAGATTTAGAGACAACTGCGGAAGTTTTCAAGGCAGTAACTGCACAGTCAGAGGATCTGGAAAAAAACCAAGTGTCAGTGACGGGACTAATTAGAGGATATGGAAACCTCACTCCCTAGCGTCCTTTAATCAGACTCAGGAATTTCGTTATCTTCTGTGATAACAGGATTCAGAAAGCAAAGGCAGTGATCTGAATCAGTCTCTAGCTCAAGTGCAGATTTTCTGTGTGCTTTCTTAAATGCTTGTCTTTCTGCTTAGCAACACCACAGGGCTATAATTAGTCTTTCTTTTCTTTCGCTTTTAATAACATAATATTCTTAAACTGCTCAAATGTTGAGTTACTTGGATTTCTAGCTAGCATGATAGGTTGCTAGCATCAGGACTTTTAACATCCAAGCTCAATCAAAATGCCAAACACTAATTTCAGCATCAACTATGGCATTTTGCCTACGAATATACCACTCAATCTTCAAGTTTTGACTTTTAAAGCATAAACTGAGACAAACAAAACTGTTTTCTTGGATTAACCCTTATTGACAAAACCTGTGAGACATATCATCATCATCCTAAGCTTGTAGCATGCTTTGCATAAAACATATCTTTTTTTCAGAAAAGTTTCCACAGCTCTAATAAAAAAATAGAATGATTTTAATGCTTGCAAGTTAATATTAGCTTTCAATTAATTTTGCTTACTTAGTGTTTCTAGAAAAAAAAAAGACTAGTAAAACATTGTACTTTAACAAATATACAGTAAGTTACTACAATCAAGATTAATACTCAGATTCAAAGTGCTTTGAACTTCACTGATCTTAATAAGACAAGAAAAGGAAACCCACAGACCAAAAGATAGAATAATTTCAGGTCCTAGGTCACAGTATGCCTACATCAACTTAGTTGTGCAATAGTGAAGAAAAAAAAATCAGTATAGATACAAAGAATTTGTTGCAGATCGAAAATTTTCCTTCAATAAAGAATACAATTTTGAGTTCTTTTGTACACGTGAAATAAATGAATACTGTATTTATCTAGAGAGAACATGTCTTGTATATAGACACATTGGGATTGAGGATTCAGTAGAACAAATCTTAAATGACCAAGCATGGCTGCAAATAAAATAATTAAATTTTAAATAATGCTAATTATTTCAACAGTTGGAGTAGCATAAAAATTAGCAGTAACAGTAATAAACTGAAATGATGCATTTTGCTTCAGGAGATGTAGCTATTTTTTTGTTTCCAGGAAGCACACTGAAAGCAAATAGCTCACTAACTTAAGGAGTAAACTGAGGCCAAAGCTGCTGACCTGTAGTGAAAGAATAGCAACAGGACACAGTACTGTGGTATTCCCATTATACTTTTTGACTTTATTCTTCATAGAAGAAGCTGTTTTTACAATAAGAAGGGACTGTGAATAAGGAAACTAGAAATACCTGATTTAATGATGCAAGACCTCTACTTTCATAGGAGCAAATCACACTGAACCTTCCTTAGAAAAAAGTCTGTAGTCCAGGAGCAGTCATAGTACTGTAAGGCACTGCAGATTTGACTCAGTTGCAAAAATATCATGGCACCTATTTTCATTTGATATGTCCAGGAATATCAGACTCTACCTATCTGCTAACAGAAGTGTCGTGCTTCTACTGTTTGACCTAGCTTTCTGTCAAACACTTTCAAATGTCATGGATTCCATAAGCTAGCACTTGAAATTTGACATTGGACATTCAAATTATTGAGAGATGGCTTAAAATTCTTAACATGCTTTCAGTACTTAATACACATTTTGCATTCTAGAATGGTCTTCTTACTGGAAAAATTTTGATGAGAAATAATATAAAGCAAAGGGAATCAGGTATGCTAGGCATATTGGAATATTCTACATGAATTTTATATTTCTTCATAGATAAATTATGGGTTTTTCTTTTTCCTAACAGTTAATATAGGACATTGACAATATTAGGAGCTATGTTTCATTGAAGAGTTGGAAGAATGAAAAAGTTTAGAATAATAATGGTTATATGTTGTATAAAACACTGGTAAAATAAAAGTAAGCACTGAATTAAGTAGGAGCTGCTAGTAAAGAAAATACCATCAATAAAGAAAGGAGCTTGGCTTCTGCTAGCAATGTAAAACCTGTTTCTGATGTAATAAAGTGCATGATACTGCAGTGTATGTATATCATTTGCAGAGCATTATAGTAGCTCATATCTCTTAAAGAAGTGGTGCTTCCCCTTCAGAAGGAAAACATACTGGAAAGGGTGTATCTTATTGTATTGCCTCAGAAGTACATACAGAAAAGTAAAGGGAAAAAAGTGCACACCTGATAATACCCACAGCAGATGGAAACTCACTGAGCATTGTCACATAAGATGAGCCCTCAAATAGAAATGTTACATACAGGAAAAAATATTGATTTGAAATCTAATTTCCTTAAGTCTTGATTTTTTGAGCTGGAAAATATGAATTTCTAAATTATCAGATTGTTATTGCTACTTGTTAGAGCAATAAGATATTTTAAGGAAGAAGTAGAAAGCTGTGACATGAAATAAATGCCATTTGCTTACAATCAACTTTTGTTCGACCTTGTTAAAATTCAATTCAGCAAAATCAAATATAAAGGTGTTTCAAGAACGAGAAACTCCCTGGACTGAGGTCTCAAATTGAGAGTAGAAGCTATACCACCTCCCACAGTCCCATAATGCCACTGCTGTTGGTCAGGGTCTAATACCACTGGCTCTGCACTCTGAGTATCTCTATCCCATTTGAGAGATTGGAAGCTAAAGGTAAGCTTTGATACTTTCACTTAGAACAGTTAATTTGATTTTTAACTCTGGAAATATTTTATCCTATTTGTTTTATTTTATCATGCATAATATTAATTCACAGGCTGCAGATTGAGGAGGCTTTTTATTTTTCCCTGGATATGTCTTAGTTCCTGTGAGAAGAGTACATAATCTTTATCAAAATATTTGATCTTACGACTACTGCAGATGCCAATATCATTACAGTGTGTTCCAATGCATTACTCATAAGGGAATTAGAGATGAGCAGACTCTGTAAATGGGTGCAGATACTATAGTCATAGGTAATTGATTTTTTTCACCAAGATTATCATTATATTTGCTGGGTTTCTGTATATATATATACAAAATGAAATACTTATCAAGTTCTATAACATTTAAAAACCTTTTATTTCTAGACAATGTGTAACAAGACCAATTTTGAATTGTATTTTTTTTTATTAGGATTTAGGAGTTGTTTATTCGAGGAAAAATTGCACCAGACATGAAAGTATTTCATTTTAGGTTAATAGATAACGTCCTCTAAAGATGAATAATTTGGGATAAATAAGATGCAAAAGAAAAGCAAGACCAGAAACAGTCCTGTCAAAAACTGCAGAACAAAACATAAAGCCAAAAAAAAAAAAAAAAAAAAAAAAAACAAAACCTCCAGTATATTTGGGTTTGGTTTTGGTATGGTTTTTTTTTTTGTTTGTTTGTTTTTTTTTTTGGTTTTTTTTTTTTTTTTTCAGAGATTGGTTGCATTTTTATTTTACTTTAGTTTATTTCAGATTTTGGTAACAGTAAAATGCCTTTAGCAATACTAGAAACTAATACTGAAAGGTGCAATTCAACTAAGCCTTCCCAACGACATGCCCAAGTGACTCTAACTTTTCTCAGCAGCAGCTGAAGTTTTTCTGAATAAAGCAAATGAGGGAAAAATGAACGCCTTGTGCTGCTGACCATCCCCAGCGGAATTTCATATCCTCATGTCTAAACCAGCTTCATAAAGACCTGCTTTCATGAAGCTAAAATTCAGCTTGTTACTTAGCATACCTGTTAAAAATTATCACATATATTTCTTATACTAAACCTATTCTAAATAAATACAGTTTAAAAAAAATTGAGTGTGTGCGATATGGTATCATATCAGAAACGCAATTTATTGGTTTTATGCACTGCTCATTACTGCCTGTGCTATTGGTGAAGTTAGTGAGTGATTTATCTAAATCAAGGTGTAAATCAAGGTGTAAGTAAAGAATGCTGAATGCAGCCTTGTGTCACACATCTTGTAGGATAGTAGTGAATCACTTACAAAGAATAGGGAACATATAAAAATTATATTCAAGTTTAGCATGACTTTTTTACTACTTTGCTAAAACAGAACATCTAGATGGGTGAAAATTCGTCTTTACAATTCTATTCTCAAAGGAGAGCAGGTGACTATTATGCTAACATTTCTCGCTACTTTAAAAATGGTGTTGATTGAGTAATGAAGGAATGCAGAGTACTGTCACTTACTGGGCTATGGAGGACAAAGATTACTTTTTATTTTGTTCCACAGACATTTGCAGAAGTCATGGTCCACATATGCCACACCATTCAGACAACTGAAATTGTATTTTGGCAAAAAACCTACTGGGTGATTTTGATTATGCTCATCCAGAGGCAACAAAAAAAACAGAGGTCCTAAAGTTTTCTTTCTTTTTATTTTTTTTCTGGAGGAGAAAGCAAAATGACATTGTTGTACATTTCAAAAGATTATTCATTGTGACAGACAAATAATATAATAAGTAAGCTTTTGGCTAGTTTCTCAAAAACTCTTTTTTAATGGTGTAGTGGAAATAGGTGAAGTTAGATGAAAAGGTAAAAAGATTAGTATATATCTTCCCTTCATCTTTTGAGGTGCTTTCTCATTGAGGCCAGTTTATGCCAGCAAAATTCAACAGGTCTTTTTAGTTAGTATAGCCAAAGAGGCCTGTAGAAATTTTCAGGTCCAAGAACAGAACAAACCATTGAGTCATCATGAATAAATAAGCTATGTATCAGTAATAGAGTTTCGCACATAGAAGTAATGTATTTGTGAGATTAAACATTCATAGACTCTTTGCAAATACCAGATTACCCACAATTTGTCCATTTCCTTCTTTTTCAGAAAAAAAAAGCAGAATGCAGACCCTTCTAAATATTTTTCTGGGATTTTTTATCTTTGAGTCTGTTGGATCTGTACCTGTAACTGATAACATAATTTATGATTCCGAGTTCTATGACATACCGCTTGGAGAACTACCTCATCTATTTGTCTATGATGAAAATGAGCAGTCTGACCAATTGGAGGTAATCAGAATTTCACTTATTCTATCTTTCCAAATTGGACAAATGCCGTGGTTATTGATGCTTTTTTCTTGGTCATGAAAACAATTGTCGGACAAATTTATGTATGTGGTTGCTATTGTCTTTGGTTGGTCAACAATTTTCTGTGCTAATAAGACACCATAATCCATTCACATTTTTCCTAATCTACAAATGTGGCCAAAAGGTTTCCTGATTGTTTCTTCTTTGTTTTTTGGTTTTTTTTTTTTTTTGGTGGTAATCATTGTGAGCAGGTGAAATGTACCATGCTTCCCTCAGGTTTCCCTGCATTGCCACAAAACCTGTTAGAGATCGTCCTTGTGATTTGTCTGTCTGGATCAAACACAAGCACAGCTGAGATAGGCCATTCAGGATTCTCCACTAAATGAGGTTGTAAAATGCTGTTTCCTGGGGTTATTTCTTGTAGGTAACAGGTACGTTCAATCCAAGTATTTCTTGTATTTCTTCAAGGCTATAAATGCTGGTGGGTTATATTTCAATGAGAGAAGTGGGCAAAATGAAGCAAAAAAGAAAGGGAAAGCACTTAAATGTCACTGAATAAATCCTTTTGAAATTCGGCTATACTATGAGTAGCCTCCTTCTCCCCCTGTATTTCTGTACTTCTTCGCATTGCTAAAGGGCTACATTAATTTTAATCTCACTCTGCTGTTTAGGCAAGGGCACAACTTTCCTGAAGGTGATATATGGACTGTATGATTTAAGATTGAGTGGGACAGAAGTTGAATGAAAAAAAAAAATCTTTTAAATAATAATTTGGGGGGTTGCTATTACACATAATATTTAAGTTCATTTGCTCATAGCAGTACCTAATTCATATTCATATGTTCCTTTGAGTGATTCATGACTGCAGCAGGAGGGATAGGATCTAGTCTTTCATCAAGGTGAGAGCAAAACTGGGTATAAGCCTTGAAATCAAAGGACAAATGCAAATTAAGATTTTTTTTTCTTTATATTATAAAAGCAATCTCAAAGTTTGCACTAAGTTCAGAACCTTACAATGTGTAGAAAACAATTTTTCACGTCTAAGGACTGCAAAGAAATTTGCTTTAAAGAAACCAGTTTGCCTTTAGCCTGATCCCCTATGCCATGCAGAATCAAAGCTTCTTACATACCCATGAGCTACAGCTTTCTTCCCAGATAAGAACACTTCTAGTGATTGGATACTTGTATTCTTTCTGTTTCACGCTGACTAAAATATCACAGTTTCTGTCTTTCTTTGGTCTTTTGCTCTTAAAAAATGAAGCCTTAATCAGTTCTACAAAAATGGCTTCCTTTCCAGAAATGGGTGGGACTATTTTGTATATGCCCCAACACAGAGGTTTTCTCATTCTAACAATAGATTTTACAGGAATGCACTGACTGGTATGTGGGACCCTCCTGTGCTATCCTCTTTTTCTGAGGTCCTAAGATACTGAAGCATGGGGTGGCCCCTTTCCAAGTCTCTGAGTGAAGAGCAGAGACAAACCAGGGCTCCAGTGATTTTTTTCCATCTGAAAGGAAATTCAGGATGACCAATATTGCATCCAATAATAATAACAACAACAATAAAAAAATACAACAGGTCTTATCACAGGTTGCTTTCTTTAGGGAAACATGGAATCAGCAGAGTCCCAAAAGTCTTTTCATTTTGCCTTGTAATTTTCTTTTCTGGAGCAGGGTTATTGCACATTACATAGCTCTTCAGGCAGCCTTCTTAAAATTCAAAAGAAGGTCATCCATCATAGCACTTGGAATGAATATTGCTTTGCATATGGATGGACCTCCCTGTGTGAGCCTTTTCATTCCTAGATGCTAAGCCAAAATTCCTTTTCTACTTACATTCCTCTTAAAATGTCCCACCCAAAATAAAGCTAAGCATTAACAATTCTCCTAAAGCCAGGAGAGCTCAGAGTGGTCAGTGCTGTAGAAATCAAGCAGGCTTTATAGTTATGCATTTCAGTCTTGCACATTATCTTTTAGATACTGAATATTACTGATGTCATTCAAGTTTTAAACAGAATGCATTTGATTTCTTGATCGTGGTTATGACTTTCCTCCCTGCAATCCTGTTATCATAAAGATGTGAACTACACAAGTGGTTCTATGTGTAAAACCCACTCTTTATTCAAGGTCAAAGGTTAGTTTTTATTATGCATAGCTTAAATGATGAGCAATACCACAGAGACCCAAACAGCAGGCCTTCATTCAATCTAGCCTGTGTACTGTAACTCTTTAGGCTTCGATTTAAGTCCTGCATTTCCTTTTAGAGAACTCTAAATCATGTTTTTAGTCTTCTGAAATAGTGAAGAAAAAATACAAAATAACATTTTCTATTGTTGCGTTCAGTTTAAGATTTTAAAATTCAGCCATGTGCAAAAGAAATCATTCTCTTTGACACATTTATAGGCTCATTTGAGAAATGAAAACTTTCCAAGGTTGTGCATCCACCATATTCAGCAAGTCCAGGAGACTGAATGGTTCTAGAATGTCAGATGCATTCTGCATGTTGCTCCTGTTGATTTCAACAGGAGTTTTGCAGGCACCTGTGCATCTTAAGAAATTACTCAGATGTGCCTATGCCAGTATATATCCTTTCCAGAATGTTACCTGTTGCGTACTGTAATTATTCATTCAATGTGTAACCACCAAAATGAAGAGCAATTGTTGAGGAATTCCTTCCATTCATTCTATCTGGCTAAAATCAGATGCTGCATCCCAAGGTCATCCTCCAAGACAAGTATGAATCATAGTCTTGGGATATTTTTGTGATGCTCTGACCTTGGCTGGCTGAAAGAGACCATCAATTTGCCTTCTCAGAGGGATAGGGGAAGAAGTTAAGATTAAAAACTCATAAGTTGACATAAAAAAGGCAGTTTAATGAAGAAAGGCAAAGTTTACTTGCAGAAACAAGCAAAGCAAATGGATTTTTTGTCTACTCCCATCAATAGGTGGTATCCAAACACTTCCTGGGAAGGGTGGCCCCACTTCATGTAGCTCTCTACAGAAGACAAATATTTTAATAACAAAGACCAACTCCACTCCTCATCTGCTTTCTCTTGGTTTTTATTGCTGATCATGATGCCACACGCTATTGACCCTCCCAACCTCTTGCCAACACCCAGCCTGTAAGTCTTACAGTGGGTAGGGGTGTTGAAGAGACAGCCTTGGTGCTGTGCAAGCTCTGCTTAGCAGCCACCAAAACACTGGTGTGTTATCAACACCCTTCTAGGCACACATGCAAAGTACAGCACTAGAAGAGCTACTATAGGGAAAGTTAACTCATTCTCAGCCAGACCCAATGCACCTACCTTCCTCAAATAATTTTAAATGGACCCTAGTCACCTATCTCAGGCTTGGCACTAAAATTCCAGCTCAATAAAGTCAATTAAGAGTGAGGGAAGCCAAGTTCATGATTTTTTGTTCTACTTCTCATACTCTGGAAGTATTTTTCTTTGTGAAGTACATATGCCAAAAATGAAGTGTATGCATGTATATGCATACTCACTCCATTGCCTTGCAAATATTTTTCTAAGAACATTTTATCTAGATAACAGCTGTTGATAATTTTCCACTAGAAATTTGTCTGTTTTTCTCTCAGATTTTAGAATAACTTTGAGGTTTGGAAAAGCTACTTAAGAAGAGGAATCAGATGTTGTCTAGCATTGGCTGTTAACATAGAATCATTTAAGTTGGAAAAGACCTTTATGATTGTTGACTCCAACCATTAACCTAGCACTGTCAAGTCCACCAGTAAATCATGTCACATCAATGGAGCTGTTTCATTTCTTTCATTCTTTTCACTATATTCATTATATGTACATTTTTAATACAAATATTTTGCATGGGCAAAATTCTTGTAGCTATGGATTACTTGAGAAAATTTTATTGAACCCTTAATCAAAGCTATGCATTGTCATGTACTAGATGGGTTATGGGATATCAAATATGTGGTTTTCAAGTTCCCGGGTTAGTGATACATGGAATAGGTAGCTGAAGCTTTGAATTCCAAAAGGAATTGCTACTTAAAAAACCCTTAAGTAATAAATCAGTCAGAAATAATATGTGTATTGAGACTTTAGAGGGAATGGTGTCAACTCTTTCAGATGATGGTGAAAAAAGGCAGTGAAAAAAGAAAATCTTATGACTAAGGAAAAAAGTCTAAAGTCCTAAAAGATAAAAACATTTCAGAGGAATGTCACTGTAAGATAGTGTACAAGCTTTGTGCTGGTTTTATCTTCTGAAACTGACAGTCCCAACAGTATAAACATGAGCTGCTGTATTGCTCCTTTTCTTTGCAGTAAGTTTCATTATTATTTTCAATGAATATTTATATCATGATAAGGATCAGAGGCCCCAGTTAAGACTGGGTCTTCATTGTCCCAGCTGTCCTGCAAATATACACAAAGATAGATTTCCTTTTTTAAAATGGATACGATGAAAGCAGACTGTCAAAAGCATTCTTGCTAGTAAAAAAGAAAGCTCAGTTTTTCACTCTTTGAAGTTAAAACTTTGCTTTGATATTGTGTGAGAAAAAAAATTGCCAAAAGAGACCCTCTATATATCAGTTACTATTGTCTAATAAAATCATGCTGAAACTGATTAATGTACTTCTTAAACATAACCAGTCCTTTTCTATTTAGATAGGAAAAGCTAAGTTAAAAAAAGAAATGAAAATATAGGGCATCAGAAAACTAGTTTCATCAATAAGATAGGGTATCAGTGAGTTTGAGAAGCAAAGGAGCTATCTTAGCACTGGACAAGTAGCAAAAAGAGGGATTTGAATACAGGTTGATCTTGGTCTGTGTACACAGAAGTGAGCTAGAAAATAGATTCACAAAATGATCAGAAGCAAGCACTGTGAAAGCCTAATATTTGACCCTGCATCATCTTGCTGAATTTTAATTAAACTTATAAAATATTCAGGTGCCTGCACAAAGAAAGCTCAGAACCTGAGACATACACACCCCTCCACTTATATGTATATGCATATACAAAGCATCTCTGCTATTGCTATAACACACATAAAGATGGGTCTGATT
This sequence comes from Forpus xanthops, assembly GCA_032466535.1. Taxonomy (NCBI): domain Eukaryota; kingdom Metazoa; phylum Chordata; class Aves; order Psittaciformes; family Psittacidae; genus Forpus; species Forpus xanthops. Next base: position 22,816 of record JASSUY010057500.1, read on the forward strand.
GTGCAAGAACTCCCTCTTGACACTTCACAGTGTTGAGAGACTCTCCTTTTTCTATCTTTGTGGCAGGTATTTGATTAAATAAGAGACTTTAAGGTAGATATGCTATGACATTGCAAAATGTGTCATATCACAATATATGAAATTCCTGAAAGAAAGGTGACAACTGAAACTCCATAGTAAGATTACATAGAACTTTTACAATAGATGCTTACTCCCTCAATTTCTCTGGTCACTTAAACTCTTGTCATCCAGGGCTCCCCAAATTAGAGTTTTGTGACTTCTGCCAGAAAGAAGTAATGTGCACCATCTCCACTGACATGGCCTATGAAACAGATACAGATGCTTTAGAAAATTACCCTGATTTCCTAAATGATATCCATGGTTACATGCTTTTGTGTTTTTTTTTTTGGTTTTTTTTTTTTTTTTGTGTACACTGGCAAGTAAAATAATTTTCATTTATATCCTATTTAGAAATCATTTAAGATAAGAATAATTTTGCAGCCAATCAAAACAGAATCCAGTGTGGTTTGATGCAAAACTCAGAAGGAGTTCTGCTCTGAGTTTGTTCTATCTTTGCTCATATTTAGTGATTATCTAATTAATAATCCTTTGAAAAATTCTGAAGTCTTTCATACTAGGTGAAATAATTACGTTTCCTTTGTTTTGTTCTCCTTTTCCTGCCGTAAGTTTTGTCTCTTTGGATTCTGTTATTGTTTCAACAGCTCATCCAGACTCTCCTCTGGCTCCCATTTGATGATTAATAAGTCTTCTGGAACAAGGAGATTTGGAATGCCAGTCTCCCCAGGCTAACAACTTATGTCTCAGCTCTCTTTCTTGGATGAATGGAGAGCCAGCACCTTTGTTTTCATCTGAGCTGGAGTAAAACACTTGTGCAAATTTAGCAGATGGGCTATTTGAATTACTGAAGTGCAGAACGCCTTACTCCCTACACAAATAACCTTAAATGTGAGGCAGTGAAATATAGAGACATCTTCAGAGCATGCACAACTGTAAAGATCTAATGAAATTTCTGCCTGAATCCTTAGCTGCACAGTATGTATCAGGCTCCAGTTAGCTAAGTAAAACTTCTGTGAATTTCTTTTCCTAAAGTCCTTGATGCAACCTAATATCTTGTTAGATGCTTAGAGACTTAGTGGACTGTCCACCAGTATAAGCATAGCTGTTCTATTTAATGACTGTACCAGTTTTTTGTGTTTTTTTTTGTTGTTGTTTGTTTAAAGAAAAAAAATAGTATAGAAATGGTGCTGCAGTAATTGTACACGTTTGATAGCAGCACAATCCCTATTGTGACATCACAGAAATCTGGGGTTTGAAAATTTACTCAAGAATGGCTTTGGCTCTGACTTCCTTTGTAGTCCTAAGCTTGATCCAACTCCAATTTCTGCTTTTTAATTTCCACTCCTGACCTAAGTTTTATAATGCAAAGGAAAATAGTAGCTTTCTATGCAATAACTGGATATAGAGTTCAGACCACAAGTTCATGAAAAAAATATTAAGTTCAAAAAATTAATGCTCAGAAAAAAAGTGTTTTGTTATTCTAATTCTTGCTTTGATATTCAGAATTGTGTAGCAATGCCTGTCATTATGACACAGAATGTCCCTTCCAGTGTCAGGAAATATATCACACCTATGCCCCTGCCCTCTGCTCTTTCTTCCTTGTACCATATTCATGTTCTGGATCTGTCACTACACAATTGTTAACCAATCTTAACACTGACAGGATGTTTCTATGTAGCATGACAGTACACACTGTGAAGACAAACTATTAGATAAACTTCTCTAGTTCTGGAGATACAGCAGCTTGTATGCACTATATCTGTTTCACTGCAGGCTGTACGCACATACTGGATTGGATCAAATCAGACAAAGTGCCTTTGCACTATAAGCTGTAGAAATTTGAGGGAAGAGCAGATCTGACGCCACACTTTGGCCTTGATGTTTGGTAAAAAATACAGTTTGCCTTTTACAGCCAAAGGAAGATGGACAGGCACCTTAGGGAGTTAATTCACAACATATGTGTGCTGAGCCTCCCTCAGGAGGTGATTCTACCTCCACTGTCTGCACTAGGAAGGCAATGAGATTAAGCTTAAATTCAATGTATGAAGTTAAATGGAGTTAATCCAGTTTTTTTGTTCATGTGTGTAATACTGATTGATTTTACTTTGGATTTAAATTTGATATAAAACAATCACAGTGCATTTAGGAAAATCCAGTCTGAAGAACTAGGCAAAAGTATGTTCAGCTCCAGCAGTGCCTGGTCTTCCTGGACTGCATGAAGAAATATGCTTGAGACCCTGAACCCTCCTTTACAGTGAGCTCTGGAAATTGATCTGAGACAGCTCCTTACCACAAGTCTGAGGGTTGGCAGTGTTTCTGTAGATGCTTTGGTCTCTGAGTGATGTCCAACTTTGGCAGTGTATGTGGCTTGGATTAGTGGAAGCCCCTGTGGAAATCGTTATTGAGTATCTAGGACTAATTTTCAGTTCTTTTGTGCTTTATAGTAGTGCATTTTCTAAAGCTGACATATTGCTCTTTGAAATTTTATGTCTGGCAAAACTTCAGCACTGTTTTAAAGAAAAGTGTCTGCTGTTTGTAGGCTTAGATATTGCATATGCTAGAAACAAAATCTGTAATTTCAAATACAGCTCTGGAAGGAGACTTAGACTACATTTGTACACAGGGAAATGCAAATTAGCTCAGTTTATATTAAAATTCTTCATTTTCTGACAACAGAATTAGTCAGTAAAATCTTTTTAGCAATGCTGTTTAGCATTAATTTTTTACCCAGGTAAAATCAGCCATGAAATACATACACTTGCTTTTGAGACAAGAAGCTTTAGGATACTCTGTGCTCAAGCTGCTAAAAAGATTACTTCTCTAAGACTAATCAAAAGAAATTGAGAACCTACCTATATTTTCCAAGGCTGAAGCCACAGAAATGAATTTCTAGATAGCTGGGTTACAACTCTAGAGGTTTGTAAGTTAAATATTAAGGTTGATCTGACTGAAGTATGAATGGAAATGCATGTGTATATGTGTATGTGCAAACCCAGCAGAAACAACAAAATAAATAAATTAGAAGACTTAAAAAGTTAAATAGTGATCTGCATTGATAAGAAGGATATCATACTCAACTGCACCACTTTCAGAAGACTGTTCCCTGCAGCAAAACTGAAGAATGTGTTGTTTATGCCAAAAAACAAAGGTCCTTCATCCTAATAACATTGCAACATAGATGACCTCTTGGTGAAAACCCTTCTCACCCCCAGCAGATAGGAAATACAGTTGTAGGATACAATATAGATCATTACTTTCCATGTGAGCCATCATGAAATCACATTCACAATGAGGAAAAGAGGTAATGGGCAGCAACCTGGCTTAAGATCAATGGATACTGGAGTATCCAAGAGTCTGAGGAAGACAACTACGCCATGACAGCTAGGGAATCTTAAAAGAGATGAAAAACTGTCCAAAGGTCAGTTTTCAGTGCTGGTCAGGAAGAATCCCAGAGGAAGTAAAAAGAATCATCAGCTTCTATCTGTTGTCTTCTGTATTGAACACAGGTGAACCCAGCCAGAGCATTAAGTCATACCTATTTAGGTATGTAGAAATATGTCTGTAGATGTACAAGGGATTAAAATGTGAGAGAATGAGTGCAAGTATGTAAAATTACTTTACTTAGGGATTTTGTAAGCAAATAACATCTGCCCATTCCCAGAGATCTGACTGACTTTATTACACTAATTTTTTATTGCACAACTATTTGTGTAGCTCTCTACAAGAAAAGGGCAATTTATTTGAGCTGCATCATTACAGTTTGTTTCTTACATTAACATGCAATGGCTCACAAATCTACCTATTTTTAAGACAGAACAATAGGACAAAAGAGGACCTTAAATGCAAATTGAAGAAGCAACAAGTATGAGCCACTTTTGGAAAGGAAAACAAACCAAAAACCTCTACCATAATTAGACATTTTCTTGTAAGCCTTTGGTAATTTCAGAACAGCTGTGGGGAAAACTAGTTCCTTTTGATGGGTCAATGTGGTACAACCATCCCTTCAAATTTATAACAAGAGACTTAGAAAGTCTCTTCTTAAGTTCTGCAGTGTCATTTGTGTTTTTAAGTATATTTTTTGCAGTAAAAGAAGAAATGAAATAAGACACAGTTCAGATTCTCCTGTGGATTTAAGCTTACTACATGTAATACACCCACTTTGATCCTAAAAGATGTAAACATAAAACAATGGACAAAACATTTATCACTGGAATCACACCCCATTAGAAGAGAAATGTAGCAAGTGACAGCTTCCAGCCTTGCTGTTTTCTTCTTTAAATCTATTTATTTTCTGTATTTTACTACTTTGCATAGATTATGTGGGTCTATAATCCTCATATAGGTTACATTTACCTCCATTTTTATTCTTTTCCACCCCTACTGACTCCTAGTTGACAGATACTCTTCCATCTTACTTGTGTTTCCCCATATACACAGTTCAGCCTCCTAAGCCATTTCCAACATTAAAAACCTTCTCATTTGCCTCACCTTCTTTTCAGCCAATGATGAGAGATAGATACCTGAACAGTCCATCCTAAAAGAAGCATCTGTGGTCAGTGGCTGGAGCTGCTTTTCAGATGTTTTGTCTCATTCTCTGCTGACTGTGAAAGGATGCTAGCATAGACTAAATGCCTAGCTTATGGATGACTGAAGCTACAAGTTGACTTACCAGTTGTATTTTATTGTTCTTAGATATGTTCAGATTTCTGTGCTCTTGACTTTTGCAACTTTGTGATCTGAAAGTGCCTCTAAATTTGCCACCCACATTAAGCAGTTTAATTTGCAAATGTAGTGACATTGGATAAATTTACGGTAGGGAAAGAAAGAGATGTTTCGTGCAATCTTAAGAAAGATATGAATCTCCTTTGACATACTCTGTGGCTAATATTTGATGCTGGTATCCTCTAAATCTTTTGATTTATTTCAAAGACAGAGGAGGGTAACTTCACAAAGTTAGATGTTTAAAGGTAGGCAATGTGATCCCCTGTCAATGTTTTCTTATGTCATACATTAAATCTAGCTTGTCAGGGCTGTAATTTGAAGACTTGCAACTGTTGGCAAAACCCCCAAGCTTTATTGTATTTCTCTACAACATTTTTCCCGCTTTTTGATTTTTCATAAAGAATGTTACTTAGAGTAGCAAAAGAAATACAACCCCAACCCCAAACCCTCCAAAACGCTAAGAAAAATATTACCATTAAGTGATATAAAATCATTTTTGCTTCAATTTCTCAATAAAGTCCATATTGCCAAAAATTAACAAACATCTGGAAGATGAAGGATTATTCTGTGCAGCATAGTCCAAGAAACATCCTTGGTTTTTTTTGCAATCTTGAGTGATTTATCAAATACACAAAAGACAGCTGTATGGATCAGATCACCAATAATAGAAAACAGACTTTTACCTTTAGGTTACTGGTTCATATGTACCTATGTAGAGGAGTAAATACTGCTCATGCTCTGGGTCTGGTATGCAGTACACATGTATCTGAACTCCTACTCCATTACCAATGTAGAAATGGCAATATCATAAATTCGCTGTAATAATTTGTATTTTTTATGACTTATAACTTGTGTAAGAGATCGATTTGATAATGTTGTTTGGAAGAGTTTCTCTAGAACCTGGATTTATTGCATTGACAAGGAAACTATGGGGAGACTTTCAACTGTGCATCTCCAAAACAACATAACCTCCTGTAATAAGAAAGAGATAACTGTCTAGAAACAAAATTAGTAGAAGTTAATGTTACTTTTTTGGTATCCAACAGCTATAGTGATTAATCAACTAAGAATATGTGAGACAACATAAAGCAAATCACAAATCCCAAGGTAGCTAAGCTCTATGAAGTATGTCTTCAAATATTTGGAGAAGTGGCAGTCAGTGTAGATGACCCAACTCCCACGACGAGCAAAAGGAACTTTATCTTAGGTCTGACACCTATTTACAAACTGTGTCTTGAAAATGCACTTATCCAGAATATTATTTTCATTAGAACTGCCACAAAAAAGATTCATACAAAGCTGACAATAAGTCTCAAAATGTCTGCATTTTTTTCCCAAATTTTGGGACAGGGAATCTTAGCTGATTTCATAGAACTGGTGAAGAAGTAGACAGCATGTGCAAACACTTTAGTGCAGTACTACCATGGGTCAACAAAAGTCTGGAATGCATCTCTCCCTCTAGGCTTCCTCCATTTGGAGAACATCTGTCCCATTTCCTTTGTTCCCAAAGTCTTTTTTTGATTGTCCCCAAGTCCATTCCTGGTTAAGCTGTCCCACTTTCAGTGCTACAGATGAGAACATTGTGTGTTTGTCTGTTCAAAGTGACAAGGTGCATCCTCACTCTTACTTACATCAACAGGTTACTCTGAGTTCAGCTGAAGTTCGTTTTGTTCAACTGATCACCCTGAATATTAGTAACTGTATCAGGGCATTTTTATCCGTAAATCCCACCAAATAATAGTATCTATGTCTTATTGGAATACAGCTGCAGAGAATACAAAGAACCTGAAGTGTGCTCAGTCGAAATCTGACACTGTGAGGTTCAGAGTTCTTCCTGTTTCTTCAATGCTTCTATAGTTTTTCACTTCAAAGAAGCTAATTGAGGTAAAATATTTGAAGCTATGGCCACTATATAACTTAAACAAAATTTGCACAGAAATTTTTGCAATTTCTGCACAAAAAGTATATATCAGATGGTCATTTAGGTGTTCTCAGGCAGTCCAGGATCATAATATTTAATACTGCCAGTAATGATATGTAGCTACACCAAAGATCCAGGGAGTCTATTATGAAGTGTATAGGGCTTACTTCCAAAATTGCAGTAAATATATATATACAGACAAATGTACATATGCATTGCACAAAAATACATTCATTATCTACCCTATGCAGAATAATAAGAGAAAAATAACCACTTGATGAATATTATATAGTTAAACCAAGAGATTTAAATACGGATCAGAATATATCAAAAGCTTTGCTTGTGCTTGGGACCCAGATTTCAGGTGTGTTACTTCTGTGGGTTTGCATAGTCTACATAGAAAGCCTGATTCAAAAATTCTAAACACTTGTTTAGTCTGGATGCTTTTACCTGTCTTTTACAGCTAGAATTTATGAGCACTAATGTGAACGATTTCAACAGCTGGTTAACAGCAAAGCCAGCAGTATTTGGAAGATGATCTCAAGAAAGGAGATTTTGGTCAGGTGAAAAACTCAGGATTCAGTAGTTTTGTGGAGGTATTGTGCAAGAAAGAGGAAAATCTTTGATGAAGCATAAGTTTAGGCTTCAGGGTCTTCATACCTGGGATAAGGATACTGTGATAAAATTCCTATTTTTGGTCATGTCTTAGGTATAGGCTAAGGACCATCAACTGCAGCACAATGGTGAAGAGCCCACAGGGACGCATGTACTGCTTAACATCAACCTCAGATGTTCAAAGCCCTATAAGGACATTAGTTAATTGCCTGGGCTTTTAAAATTAAAGAAGTGCATTTTCAAAAGAGGCCCTAGTATGGTAAAACATACTATTTAATTAAATTTAATAATAATATAAATATTATTACACATGAGGAAATCAAGATGCAGTGGTAAAGTATCTATAAAATGTCACACAACTAGGGTGAATTCTCAGTGTCTGGGTGATTACAGTAAACTGCTCTACCTTTTTTTTCCAAAGAGAGATCTTCTTTAACAAATCTAGCAAGTCTGCAATACTCTTTATGGTATTAATGGGGAAGTATGATTCAAGAAAAATTCTACATCTTTATTTTTATTCTGAAGCTGTCATATAGCAAAATCAACAGAATTCATCTTAGAATTAAAATTAACACAATAAAATTTTCTGGTTTGACTAATTATGTAGAGTGGAGAAGAAAAAATATTTCTAGTTCCATGAAAGAATCTGCCAAGAAAATTGTCAAAATCACTGCCAGTGTGTTAGCAAGTAGTATGAGAACTTAGACTTCATAATTCTTAGAAAAATAGGTTTTTAAAGTATATTAGTGTTCTTAAAACACAGCCTGCACAGCTACATTACATTTAGATTTATGCTGGGACAATTTACCATTTTATGGTCAAATGACTTATATTTATTTTATGCTTCACAGCGAGTTTTCATTTGTCACACAGAATATATCATTTTTGTCACACATTTAACTTTAAATAAATATGGAAAAAGCATTTTGTTACCACGTGTTCTCTTTAATGAAGTATATACATATATGCATGCAATGAAACATTTAAAACACTGAGGTAAAAAGTGGTTATGTTGGAGTTCATGAATTGTTTACACATCATCAGAATTCTTTATAGCTGTGTGATAAAATGCAGAACAAGCACTAAACCTCAGAACATATGTGACCCCTAGTGGGAGAATATGAATAACTGGAAGAGAAACAGCTGCTAGTGGAAATAAACAGTAATACTTCCTGTTCCCTCTCAATTTTCCCTAGACAAAGACCGGGACAGCACTACCTTCTATAATTCAAGAGAGTTATTCTTCTGCACCATTGAGTGAAGAATTTGAAGAGGAAGCATCAACACCAAAATTAATTGATGGCACTTCAGCACAGGGATCTGGGGTTCTTGGACCCCAAACTCAAGATGGTTAGTAGGAAGAAAAATGAGTTTTGCATGCGTAAAAATGCTTTTGAGTAAGCCCAGTTTGTTTATAATGTAAAGGAGGTACTGAAGAAACTTATAGCATGCCCAGCGGAAGTTCAATAGGTGCCTAATCAAACTGTTCTCAATCCATTTCCCTATGAATATAACCAATGAAGATTTTTTTTTAAATACACTTTTACTTGATGCCTACACACAATTTTAAAATTTGCTAATGATTGGCAAATGCTGCAAGTATTTTTTATTGACTTGGGTTTTGATATCATTACAAATTATTTTTATTTTAGAGCGATTTACTACATGATTTTTATAAACTCTTCATACGAAATACAATTAATATGTTGACAAATTTTTGACCATGAGAACAAGAAACTGTGAAACTTAATGGAAGGGAGCTATTTTCAAATTTAGAAGAAGCTGATTTTCTGTTTTTCTGATTAGCTGTAGTAAATAAGGACTTTCTATATCTCACAGAGGAATTAAGATTTTAAAATATAATCTGTCCATTTCCCACACAAACATTGTGATGCTTGTTAGCAGCTACTTTAAACTCTTGTAGTTGATGCTCATTAGAGTTATCTGTAGCTGTGATAGGTTTTGTGTTGTATGGTGACAAACATACAACAACAGGAAAATCCTACTTTTTACTATACCGAACACTATAACTACGTGCCATTTAAGACAAATGGGAAAAAAAAAAAAAAAAAAAAATCATGCTTCCAAAACCGTGCCCTTAGTAAAGATCTTAGTATTGGTTTTATACATATTACTGGTGACCCTTGACTGAATAAAAATCCTAAACCAAACCAAGAAACACTGATGTCAAAACAAATAAAAATAGAAACAAAGATTTGGGGAGTTCTGGAAAAAACTGCATAATTTTCTTCATTTTTGAAAGCTGGAGGATGTTAAAAAACATTTCAAGTACATGTCATGAATTTTATATTTGTCAACATTTTTGAGCACTGAATGCAAATCAACTAGTGTATGAACTACAGACACGCATGGGAGGCTCAAGGATGTAACATATCAAATCAGATTTTTCTTTTTTTGTCTTTATTTTTTTTCAGCAACATGTTTTCTCATCAGATGTTGTTGCTGTTCTTGGCGTGGTGCTGGATAGACTACAAGGTTCAGGAACTAAAAGCCAAGTTCATTTTTCTTGTTGATAACTTTCTGTATCCTCCCCATACGTCTGTCTTGTTTCAATCTACATCAGATATAAGTGACAAATAACACTCATCCAAGATCAAAAATTGGACAGAAGAGGAAAATTTCTTCTTGTACTGTGTTGCAATATTTTCAAAAAATTCCAGCTATCCTAAAGTCTACATCCATTTAGGCCTAGATTTATTGGAATAGTTCAATATGTGAAAATTTATTTTCTCCCTGTGTCAAGCTTGCTCCATGGAACTAATTTAAACTGTCAAGTGGAGGAAGTTAGGGAAAATATACAAAAAGTCTTATCTCTCCAGTTACTCCTGGATGCCAAAGTAGACATATATAAATGTAAGAGTACTCTGGTCACTGACTCTTTAATCTTGCCTGAAAGGACCCCACATATATAGCCCACCCTTCAGTTGGTTACTGCTGGCTGTTGGTAACTGACACAGATTAAAAAGTCTAATCTTATATGTAACAACTGATCTGGAGAAAAATGTTTTCATACTGATTAATTATGCTGCAATTTTATAGAGTAACCAGAACAACAAAGCAGCCATCTGCTACAAGGGGGAGGAAAACATGAAACAGGAAAGCATTTCTATGGGATTAAAAGATGAGAAGCAGATATGCTGATTTATGCCCATAATCAAAGAAAAGATGTATCAAAAAAATCAACATTCACAGAAGCTAACAACATTTCCTGAATAAAAATGCTATTCAGACAACTCAGACAGTGTCACAATTCTCACCAAATTTGAACAGTGCCATCTAAGGAAAATTCTGAATCCATAGTATTCATGTAGTTTTATGACTGAGATGAAATGGATTAATTATTCATTTTCATGGACTTCTGGTGATAATGAAAAGTTTTTTAAAATGGTCTCTAAGTTACCTTAACTGAAGCTGATAGAAAAATTTTTCATGATACTAAATTTCTGAATCAGAAAACATAATTAAAAACATGCAAAGGGAATTGAGGTTCTTCTCCATAGCGCTGTAAGAAAACATTAGTTTCTTTACAAATTATTCAGAAATATCATTTGCGGAACCAAATTTGGGAAATCATATCAAGTTTCAGTTATCAACTGATATTTCTGCAGCTGGATGTAAATTCACACTTGTCAGTTAAGAGGAAAATTGATATTGATTGGCTGCTGTCACCTAATATTCTATTTTCATATTCTCAGAAGAGATGTATCAGAACAAGTTAAATGACTTTCCAATGGGCACAGGCAGAAAAAAATATTTTAAGCAAAATTGATTCACTTCCTTGCAGTAATTATGTGATCTTGTAATCAAAACACAGTGGGAGTGAGCTTTGTCATTAACAAAATCTTATGATCCGCTTAGATGAGCATTTTATTGCAGTAACTTACATATCAGTTTTGTACATCTTTTTTTGTAACAGTTTTCTTTCAAATTCTTCGTTAGGTCTTCCCACTTGCCTTTTGTGTACATGCCTAGGGACGACAGTTTACTGTGATGATCATGAACTTTATGCTGTTCCGCCATTGCCTAAGAAAACCACGCATTTCTACTCACGCTACAACAGAATCAGGAAGATCAACAGAAATGATTTTGCTAACTTAAGTATGGATAGTAGTATTGGTGTAATTAGCTTCATTTTCTATTATTTCTGGCTCATGCTAATCTAAGACATAGTGATTAATTTTATGTAATATTTCATCATGGTATGGAGAAGCAGCTTGCTATTTTTGAATGCAAAGATCAATACTTCAGATACATATTCTCTGCCAAATTTTTGGACTATTAAAAAAAAACAATGTTAATATATTTTTTTTTGCTCTTGTTTGTAATCAGATTTAGAAAGGAAGAAAAAACTCATAGCTCATAGAATATTTGTAGCATATAAGAAAGTACTATTTTCCTAGCCAGATCAGTTCTTAAATAGATATTGTTAAAACGACTTGTAAGGTAACTGTGTAAAAAATTTTAATTTTCAATTTTACCTTTAAAGCATATGTTCATTGATTTGTCCCAGAATTATCTAGGAAAATCTTCAGTAAATGAAAACTGCTAATGCAAAGCTATTTGTGGCCTGAAACTGGTGATTTAGAAACCTGATATTGTCACATTTACTGCTTAAGTTTCTTAAAGATACTTGATTTTTTCAGGAAGTATTAGGCCTGCCTGTCGTAGTTTGAGGCCCCCCTCAAACAGTTCTGTGCACCCCCCCCCTCTTTCTTCCCCAGTCCTGGGGAAATGGGAAGGAGAATCCAAAGAATGCAACTCCCACAGGTTGAGATAAGAACA
>JASSUY010057594.1:0-88120 GCA_032466535.1 Forpus xanthops
TGTGTTATACCTTGATTACTGAACAGTCCTTATCTCAACCCATAGGAGTTGCATTCCTTCGGTTCCTCTTTTCTCTTCCCCCCCCCCCCCCGTAAAGTGGGGGGGGAAAGGAAGATTGGGAGGAGTGAGTGGGCAGGCAGATTGATTTACGCCTCAAACCACGACACTTATCCATGGTTACTCTTAACAGTTCGAAATGTATTCCAGCTCATAAAAGCCTGGATTGTTCAGAGTCTCTAAAAAGCTGTGCCCTTGGTCTCTAAGCCAGCCTGCAACAAGGAGCTATCCTCCATGTCTCCCGATGCTGCAATAAAGAATACTTGCTTGTCAACTAAAAACTTTGTTGACAAGTTTGTTCCTGGAGCTTTCTACAAATCACCACAAACATAGCTTCTCAGCCACAACTTTTAGTCTGAGGGCAGTAAGAGTATCAGCAGAAAATCTGTCTGATTTGACTTTAAAAGCAGATAGTGAACTCCATCTAGCACCTCCAATTCTACGTCTAGTGCAAGACAAAAATACTGAAGTCACACAAGGAAGTGAAAATGTTTTGACAACCACATCAATCACAGAATCACAGAATAGCAGACAAGTTAGGGTTGGAATGCTCTTCAAGATCACACAGTTCCAACCCCCCTGCCATGGGCAGGGCCACCTCACACTAAATCCTGTTACCCAAGGCTATGTCCAACCTGGCTTTGAACACCACCACTGATGGAGCATACACAACCTCCCTGGGCAACCCATTCCAGTGCCTCACTACTCTTGCAGTAAAGAACTTCGTCCTCAGATCCAGTCTAAACTTCCCTTGTTTAAGTTTAAACCCATTACCCCTTGTCCTCTCGCTACAGTCCCTAATGAAGAGTCCCTCCCCAGCATCCTTATAGGCCCCCTTCAGATACTGGAAGGCTGCTATGAGGTCTCCACGCAGCCTTCTTTCCTCCAGGCTGAACAGCCCCAACTTTTTCAGCCTGTCTTTATACGGGAAGTGCTCCACCCCCCTGATCATCTTTGCAGCCCTCCTTTGGGCTTGTTCCAACAGTTCTCTGTCCTTTTTATGTTGAGAACACCAGAACTGTACACAATACTCAAAGTGAGGTCTCACAAGAGCAGAGTAGAGGGGGAAGATCACCTCCTTGGACCTGCTGGTCATGCTCCTTTTGATGCAGCCCAGGATATGGTTGGCTAATCTATAAAGAGCAGCAAGTGTTAGCCCTCAACTGAACAGGAAACCAATTAAAACAATGTTTGGGAACAAATATGGCCATAAGTCAGTTGATTTATTTGCAGAAATACATACACATGTTTAACTCTTCATTTCATAAACCATACAGCTAGAGGGTAGCTGCTGAAAGCACACCTAGTGAGAGCCTCTGTAACTGAGAAAGTCAAATTAATCAGTATTATGGAGAAGAAAAACCCTCCAGATATCTTATGATTTAAAGCCAAACAAATTTACTTTTGTCTTCAAATACAAATAGTTCAAAAGAAACACTTTTCAGATCAAGATAATAAGACCTTCCTTATTGTGTAAAACATCATTTTGGGGAATAGGTAATACTATACAGATCTCGGGGATGAGAATTCAACAGTTCACCATGAACAGTCAGGAAGACAGAAGGATGTGCCATACATCCCACCCTTCACCTTTCTAAACAGGTACTTAAGAACTGTTTGAGCAAACAGTCTTCCAACTCCACTATTCTTCCCAGCCTGTAGGGAGGACACTGGGGTCGCACATACCCTCCTGGGAAAACGCCACCCCTTGCTTCCCTAAAATACAAAACCAGGAAGGCAGTGAGACTTTGGGTGTATCTTCATGACAAGCTACACCACTGGTTCACACTGGTTGTGTTGTAGAAAGAAAGCAGAAGGGTACAAAATTTTGGGGAGGGGGGGGAATGGCAGGAGGTTGTTCATTTTTGTGCTGTATGGAACTGTCTGTGATCTACACAGGGCAGCCCCAGCCTCCTTCATCACAGCCCAACCTGTGGCCCCAGGGCTCAATGTCTGTTGTTCAACAGCATTTGCTCCAGATGCTCCCAAATATAACTTCTGTAGATCGAGTCATGTGCTGTATAAGAGCTTAGTTCTCCAGTGTCCTTTTCTCGTAAATCTCTCTCTGAAGCCTTAGCTGTGGAGGAGAAGACAGCTGCGGACAGAAATCAGGCATTTCAGAAGCCTTTGTGCTTGAATTTCTGAGAAATAGACCAAAGCCAGGTGCTATTTCTTATGGCACTTTCAGCAAAGAAGAGTTTCCGAAACTCCGTGTATAGTACACAGGGCTTTGGAGGTGGGGTTGTGCCCTCTGTCATGTGTTTTATGTCTGTACTTGCTTCAGAAGTCAAGTCTTTAAAGATTTGGGTTTTTTTCTCTATCTTTAGTAGTGGTAAGAGCCAGAGCTTTAAGGCAAGTCTGGGCAAGGCATTAGCATAAATGTGCAGATGCTCTGTAATGACATAAAACCCACATGCAGTCACAACTCTCACTAAATGTTAGCAGTATATTTTAAAGTCTGGTGTGAACTTTATATACAGTTTGGACTGATTATAATTTATTTTGACAGCCTCATTCTCACTTATATGTCTTCCATTTTACTTTACTATGGAGGTGTTAAGGGCTTCATTAAAGTGCGTGCAGGTTTTTTTTCTTTTCCCCTTTAACCATCCTTATCCTGACAGAGGGAACTGTGTGAAACAGAAGGACTCCTTGAGTGTTTCTAAGCAATGGTGTGATAAAAGGCAAAGCGTTTGGAAGCACTGCTAGAACTGACAGAGCAAATCATGAGGTTTTTCACTATTAACCTCTATGCCTACACCATCTGTTAGAAACAAAGATCAATCTTAATATCCCCAGGGCTGCTGTTCTCCCATTTTTTGCTCTTCATCCTCTTTATTTCCAGGTTCTAATTGTACATGGGGGGATTATCATATCCAAATTAAGGCCTGTGTGAGCAGTACATAGGAAGAAACTCTAAATTAATTTAAATGCAACCTTATAAGTAAAATGAAACCTGGGAACAGACGCTTACTCACACTAGAATTATCTAGCATTGCTCAAGCTAGAACTGGAGATTGTTAATTTTTTAGAAGTAAGACATAATATTGACAAAGAATTGCTCCATAAGGCTTTGATAACACATTCACATCAAGAATGGTTTGCGTCAAACTGATCAAGTATAGGAGTCTGAAAAGAAGCACTTCCTAGAGTTCTGGGTGCTCAGCTCTAGAGGAATAATGTTTTACAGAAGCATCAGAATAAAATACTATTATTCCCCAGTCAACTTTCTGTAATACAAACTCTACAGAAAGAGCCACCTGAACCAACCAACCCCAGTACAATTCGTGTGATGCATGTCACAGAAAATTATATCTTACCTTGGATGAATAGAAATATGTTCTTTTGCAACTTTCAGTGCACTGCAGGAGTGGCTTAAATTAAGCTTAGTGGCTTAAATTTTTCATCTTTCATCTTTCTTCCATTATGGTATTTTCTTGCAGGGGCTGCCTGATTCATATAAGTAGCAAGAATCATAACAGCAGAAATTGATAATTTCTGTATCAGTTTCTCTTAACAAGCAGATGTATGTGATAAATACTTATGACTTCTGAAAACTAACAACAGTATAGCCAGTTGCAGATGGGAGGCCGTTGAGCAGAGTATCCAGACATAGCCTCCTCCTTCTTTCTCTTCTCAGCCCAGTGGAAGAATGTCTGCCATAGCCTTACAATCGAAGCAAACAATGTTGTTAACTTGAACTTTAAGTAAACAATCCAAGACCTCTGGGAAGATAAAGCGTCCCCATTATTTTGAAAGAAAAGTGAAATAGGCATTAAATACACAAGTGTTATTTTCCTCTAATTAAAAATAAAAAAGAAAAAAAAAGAAAATAAAGAAAAAAATATTCTGCAGTTTTACAGCTCACAGTAACTATCAGGGTACATTTTGCACTCTACACCTTGCATGCTATCACTATAAAATTCATTGCCCGATATGACAGTTCAAAACTTTTCATTGCAGTGTATAATTGACTTGCTATTAGGCTACAAAGATCAGGAGCATGATACCATTTATTCTTTCTTATTTCCAAAAAGAGTCCAGGATGACCAAAAAAAATTAAATTTCTTCTCATATTATTTTTTTTCCTCTTAATTCCAAAATCTCATTTTTTTTATTTTTTGTTAGCACTTTCTCTAGCTCTATATGTTTCCCATTCAGTATCCTCACCATCATTTATTTTATTATAGAGTATCCAAAATGTAAGTTCATCCACCCTAATCTAATTGCTTAAAAGTTAAATGACAACTTAGGCTTCTTTTTTGCTCAATGGAAACAATCATAGAATCATAGAACCATTCAGATTGGAAAAGAAATCTAATATCATCAAGTCTGACTGTAAACACAACTCTGCCAAGTCCACCATGTTCCTAAGCACTACACAGAAACAAAGAATTATAGACCAGTTGGGGTTGGAAAGGACCTTAAGATCATCATATCCAACCCTCCTGCCATGGGCAGGGACACCACGCACTAAACCATGTTACCTACGGCTCTGTCCAGCCTGGCCTTAAACACTGCCAGGGATGGAAAATTTTCCGCTTATATAGGCAACCTGTTCTTTCTAGACCTTTAAGTGTAGGTTCATTAGAGAATAATTATTTTACTATCTATCTTGCCCAGTAAGGAATCCACAATGTTTGTGTTATTACTACTGAAGAGCTATTTGTACCTCTTCAGACAAAGATTGATCTTCAAAACCAGGCATCTTTCCCTGACATTGATACACCCACCATGGTAAAAAACAGAACACACAAGTGCAAAAACCTCAAAATCCAGCAGCAGAACAAAACACACACAAGAAGGAGCCAAAATCAATTACTATTAGGAAATATTCATCTTTGCTATCAAAGCTATGAAATTGCTACCTGTATTATCAGTAATTAGTCAATAACAATTTTACTTCACTATATATGCATATAAACAGGTATGATCTTAAGTTAGCACCTGAATAAATGAAAGAAATGCAGAAGCTCACTGAGTTGAAAAAGGAAAAAGGAACATCAGGCTTTGTAATTGTTCAAGCCAACAAATTATTATCAACTGAAAAATGTGGTATGCAGAAAGGCAGGATACCTATATTCAGTGTTACATGCAAATCCTGAAGGCACCTCTATTTCATCCAGAGGAAGACTGGACAATATTGCTTTGATAATGTAATTATTTAGAGTACTTGCTGTGCATTCTTGGGTAGTACTTGGTAGGAAACATGATCCACTATCAGTTTCCCAACTGTTTCTGGTAAGATTGGTTTGGGCTGGAACTAAGACATCAACTAGCTTGCTCATTATCCATTGCTGACACTAATGGGTCATTAGTAAGAACTATTAATTTCTATTGAAAGCTAAATTTTTAAGTCTGATAAGTCAATATGGACTGAGATTAAGCAGAAGTCCAGTGACGGAGGATGGAAGAAGTGGGCAGGGTTAGGAAGTGCTGAGTCCGCCTGCTGTTCTGGACAAGGCTCTTTCAGTGTGTGTAGAGGCTGACTGCTCCCTGAGCAGTGTGCGCATATTTCCCTCTTCCCATGTTCTTTCTCCATGTTTTTCCCAGCCAAAGGCCCTGGCATACTCTGACTGAGGCCCAGGCACCAGCCTCCAGGTGCCCCAGGCAGAAGTCACGAAGGATGCTGGGGGAGCCTATGGATAGTGTCAGAGGCTAGAGTGCCTCCCTATTCTCTCCTGTCTATGTGGTGAGATGTTCTCACCCGCAGGCTGTATTTACCTCACCATCACTGCCAGTCCCACTTCCTGAAGTGTGGGAACACATGGTACCTGTCACATCTTCTCTAAGATGATTTCTCAGGCCTCATCAGGATCATATAGCTCAGTGGAGAATGTCCCCCAGAACTGGAGAAAAAAAAAAGGAAAGGAGAAATGCAATTTAATGCAAACTTTCCCTAAAGTAGATTATTTTCTAAAGGTCTGTTTCTGCACTGTATACTTGGCTTCCTATATTATTGTGACAAAATTTTGACCTTATATTGGGACAGCATGCATTTCAGAAGCACTGTTCCAATCTCTGAAAGTGAAACTTCAGTCATGCATACTGTCAGATGCTCTGGTGCTGAAATCTGTCATTTTTTCAAAGGTGCCTTGGGAACAAACTTTCAAAATAATTTAAAGTTGCGTAGAGATCTTCCCATGTGAGAATGAAACTTCTAAGATGCTGAAGAATGCTTAGAAAATTTGTCACTTGGTAATTTACAACTCTGGTGTCCATTGAAATTTAGTAGGATATGATCACTTTTATCTTATCCATTGTCTGTTCTACCTAGATTCATAAAGTTATTTCTATTTGCAGAGGTAGCAAAAATAGACACCAATTCTTTGCACACGGTTAACACTAATCAATCAGAAGTCTGAGTTTTATGTGATCTGTAGGTACTGGCTGTTTGCTAGGATAGTCTTAGAGTCAGTCACACAATATCTAGATTTTCTGATAATCAATACTCCAGAGCAGTCACTAAAATGAGAGCCAAAGTCTAGTTATTTAACGAGGTAGTTGCAATGTGTCTAATAATATATTAGCCATAATTTTGTTAAAATTCAGTATATTCAGTGGAGTTAAAATTTATTTAATGATCAGCCAGATTTGTGCCATCTGCAGTATATTCTGTAGCACTATAATGGCATCATCTGTACTGCAAAATGTATAAATTTACCCAATCACTCAAGGAATCTGGTATAAACATTTCTACATGATTGAAAAGGATACAAAAAATGCATCTGCTTTTGCAATTGTTACCTCTCAAAGAAAATATTTCTGGCATCTGTGACATATAGTGCAGCGCTTGGGTTTATACTTTAGTATTTTGTGAGACCTCACTTGGAGTATGGTGTACAGTTCTGGTGTCCTCAACATAAAAAGGACACAGAACTGTTGGAACAAGTCTAAAGAAGGGCCACAGGGATGATCGGGGCTGGAGTACCTCCCCTATGAATATAGGATGAGAGAGTTGGGGCTGTTCAGCCTGGAGAAGAGAGGGCTGTGTGGAGGCCTCATAGCAGCCTTCCAGTATCTGAAGGAAGCCTATAGGGATGCTGGGGAGGGACTCATCATTAGGGATTGTAGCAAGAGGACAAGGGGTAATGGGTTTAAACTTAAACAGGGGAAGTTTAGATTGGATATAAGGAGAAAGTTCTTTACTGTAAGAGTAGTGAGGCACTGGAATGGGTTGCCCAGGGAAGTTGTGAATGCTCCATCGCTGGTGGTGTTCAAAGCCAGGTTGGACAGAGCTCTGGGTGGCATGGTTTAGTGGGAAGTAAGGTCCTTTCCAACCCTAACTATTCTGTGTGTCTATGATTTTATGTGATATGAGAAATTATAAATCTTTTTTGTTCAGAGCCAAAATTATCAAACAGCAATTCTGTTCATCATCATAACAATCCAGTACTTTTATAGATAGATCTTTTCATGAACTGTCAGTAATCTTATTTTTAATTTGCCACACATCTGATCTTCTTTGCATGTGTATGTTTGTTTTGTTCCACAGAGCTTTTACTCCTAAAAGCTAATATTGCAGTCCAATTCCTATTAATTCAGCCTTTCTGCATCAAGAGATTATCTGATACTGAAATGCTTGTTTGCCATGAATGCTGCCTGCTAAGCAAGTGAACTGTGTCGCTTAATGATGCATCAGACAGGCTCAGACTTTGCCTCTTGCACCTTCCTCTCACGAGGATGCTATTTGAAACCAGTGTAAAATGTTAACAAACAGCAATGATCTCTGTCATGTAACTGTAACTTTTAGTGTCCTGCAAGCACCACAAAATAAGTAAGAACCAAACAAAGCCATAGATAAGGACCTTATAACATAAAAAGTGACCACTACAGTGATTTACTCTTGGTCCTTCACAATACATTCATGAATTAAGTAGTAGAAGTGAGGATAATTTCAAAAGACAGATCTGTAAGTAAGCAGTAACCATATTCTGTGAAACTATGGGCTATTCACTGTAGGTATGGGAAAAAATTATTCTGTCATTCTGATTAAGTTTGATTCTGAATACAGTAGATCCTTCCCCTCAGTGATTAAGATAAATAAAGTATTTCAAAAGCCACTGGGTTGTATTGCTATGGTAACCCACTGATCTCTGAAATAATAGTTGTGTGCCGAACATTATACATTAAGATTTCATATTCCCTCCAAAATACAATAACTGATATACTTACTCTTTTCCTCAACCTTTTCCTCATGTCAAGGAGAAAATCAGTTTTTCCTGATTTGCAGTATTAAATCTACTGATTTGCCAAGGTAGATTATATTCTTCATGATTATGTTTGTTCAATTTTGCCTTACAAGTAATGATCTTTAAGCTGAATGAAGTGTCAGTTTAATAATGAAAGATAAAGTAGATGTCACTTCCTATGAAAAGTCATATATTTTCAAAGGAACTGAAAATAAAACTGATGTGCAAATATCAAGCTGCATCCGGAGACATAAAATACAGATTAAGCCTGACTGTGCAAGCTTTGAAAAATATAAAATCAAAAAAAAAAAAGCGTTCATATGACTTCTCTGAATTGAAATCTACATCCAATTGCAATTGCAATCTGCACATTTTTCTGTAAATGTTTTTTACTGGATCTATATGGAACTCAGTTAGAGGCAAGAACTTGATTTCCTTCAAGCTGGTTTATATAATCTGTTTTAGAAAGATGACATTACTCATATTTTCATATACCCTAGCTTTTCAGAAGACAACTTTTGTGTTTAAAGATATCCATGGGGAAGACAATCTCATGATTTTTGTCAAAAAGATATTTATGTTTTTACCCACCTTATCACATTGTATACAAGAATTATAGTCTGGCCACAGATTGAGACTGGAAATAGATTTTTGATGCCATTTTCATTGTGCTTCTTTTTGTTCACAAATGAAAACCCACTAAAGGGTCTCCTTAGTATGTGTAAATGACTCTGCAATGAGTTCTTATTAACAGGATCTCTTCATCAGGGACTGTAGTGATATGACAAGGGATAATGGGTTCAGACTTAAACACGGAAAATTTAGACTGGATATGAGGAAGAAATTCTTTACTGTGGGAGTGGTGAAGTGCTGGAACAGGTTGCCCAAAGAAGCTGTGGCTGTCCCATCTCTTGAAGTGCTCAGGGGAGGTTGGAATGAGATGATTTTAATGTCCTTTCCAACCCCAACCGTTTTCTAATTCTACAACTGGCTATTTATTGAGATTATTGGGTGAATCCATAATTTTTAAAAGCATAAAACCCAAGTACTTCCATTCCTAAAAGAGGTAATTTGTTTCCTAGAAAAGCATATATATCTTAAGATCAACATTTTGGAATTAATGCTTATAAAATGAAACCCTAATTCACAACCCATCCTGTTTTGTTATTTTTTTTTAATTCTACACTTAAAATACAGTAGCATAACCACATACTGAGACATACTTAAAATTTATGCCATGTACTATAGCTGGTTTTAGGGAAAGGGCACCAGACAATTTCCCTGTCTTCAGAAATTATAGACCCCCAACAGGCTAAATAGGAATGTAAACGGGAAGAATGAAGGCAATCCATCTTGTCGTGTCTGAAATAATTTCTCTGAATTTAATTTAAATTCTGGAAAGTGATCACAAGCATGAATGTCAGAAAAATAGTGATGTCTGATACTTCAAAACATGTAGCAATACAGGGTCCAGTTCCTCCCTGCTCAATTTGAGTGGAAGCTGTGAATATCCAGTAATTCTTGAAACTCAAGATTTTAATACATGTTTTATAATCAACCTTATAAAAAGAATTATATTAATTTTCATCAATTTCTTAGACATATTCTTCACTGATTTTTTTTTTATCAATTTTTAGCATTTATCACTGCCTTACCTGTGAATTATTTCATGTTCAGTTTATGCAGCGACTTCTAAAAGCAAGCCATATTGTTTCTAGTTCAAAAAATAATCTGAACTGGAAGTACTTTTTAGATCTTGCTTGAGAACCTGACAGATAATTCTCAAAAAACTGCATCTAGATACCTAGACCATTTCTTTTTCCCACATTCATTTGGTATAACTACATTTTTTAGTTAGCAGTAAGACTAAATGCATTTTGGTATGGCATGTGTATTTAAAGCTTGAGAAAAAAAAAAATAATTTATGAACCTTCATTTTAACACCAAATCCATTCCCCTTTCATACATTTCACCTCTTCCAGAATGCCACTTTTCCCTATGTTTAACATTATCTATCTTATAAAAGCTGAAAGTATTTGTTTTATTTTGAAACACTACTAAGAATCTATATGTTACACTCAGTGCAAAGGAATACCAGTTGTTTTAGTCTTATTGATGCAATGAAAGGCCTAAATTAAGACTTTTTTCATCTTAAAGGCTGATTATTCACATTCTTCTCTTGATTTCTTATGCAAAGCTTTCTCAATCACCACGTGCTGTTCCCCCCCTCCATAAATTCCTGTAGCTTTAATGTAGTTTTTATTTGTCCTTAGAATCTGTATATTCTAGGTTGCAAAGACATACTATAACAGAAAGGACTCATGGCACTCAGAGTTGTACAGTCTGTAAATAACAAGAAGCTTGGAATTTTATCTTATCTTGACAGTAAACATCAACAAATTCAAAATGGATGAAACAGCTACTATTGAGACTTCACTTGGAGTATTTTGTACAGTTCTGGTGTCCTCAACATAAAAAAGAAACGGAACTGTTGGAACAAGTCCAGAGGAGGGTCACGAGGATGATCAGGGGCTGGAGTACCTCCTGCATGAAGATAGGATGAGAAAGTTGGGGCTGTTCAGCCTGGAGAAAAGAAGGCTGAGTGGAGATCTCATAGCCGCCTTTCAGTATTTGAAGGGGGCCTATAGAAATGCTGGGGGGGGACTCATTATTAGGGATTGTAGCGAGAGGACAAGGGTTAATGAGTTAAACAGAGGAAGTTTAAATTGGATATAAGGAGGAAGTTCTTTACTGTAAGGGTGGTGAGGCACTGGAATGGGTTGTCCAGGGTAGTTGTGAATGCTCCATCGCTGGTGGTGTTCAAAGCCAGGTTGGACAGAGCTCTGAGTGACACGGTTTCGTGTGAGTTGTCCCTGCCCAATGCAGGGCAATTGGAACAAGATGATCTTAAGGTCCTTTCCAGCCCTAACTATTCTGTGATTTTATGAGTCTATGATCCTCAATATATATCCTCACAATGCAGACCCTGCTATAAATTGTCTTTTAATTAATAAGAAATGTGGTAACATTTACCTGCACTGCAGTAGATTTAATTATTTTCGAAATCTGTAAAAGCTTTGCAGGAGAGTCATTAAGCATTTAATCTGTCCATTTAAAATGAATCTTGCTGACAATTTGCTGTCGTTTCAATCTCAACCAAAAAAAAAAGTATTTGCAAGGAGACATGTTAATTGAACAAATAAACTGGATGCAACTGGATGACTGGTAGGATTTTCTGTTTGCTTGTTTGTTTGCTTTTCTATGCTTTTAATTTAAACAGGAAAGAATAGAGACATGCAGTGTAGTTCACTATCATACCATCTAATACCAGGACAACCTTGAAATATTAGTGGGTGATAGTATAAGCACCCTTGATGCAGCTTTTGCTGCTTCTTTGGGTCTATGTACTACGTTTTACTGCTATCTGAATTGCTTATTAACTCCTATTGATAGATACACTCAGCTTTTATCTCAGTGTTGGTATGATGCTTAGCATGTGCTGTATAAGCCCAAAAAAGTCCGGTAATATTGTGGTTTATATCTCAGGCTGCATTATTAGATGTTCCTTTTCTAAAGAGAACTGTTTGCCTATGGCGACAGCATCACCTACTGTTGGATGAGGAATTTACAGTCCATATCCTGAGGCATTTGCCTCATGCTTGTTTTATTTTTCAGGATAAATGATGTGACTTTGCAGATCAGGATTAAACTGTGTAACTGTAATTTTTTTTTATGTAATATTGCCATACGCACATAAGTGTGTCAGTAGATATCAGTTCGTGGGTTGGGATCTCTTTAGTATTTATTTATTAATAATTTTAAATATAATCATTATTCATAAACATTATAGGATGATTTTTAATAAAACTGTAGCATGTGACATAATATTTTAAAATTTAACAATATCTCTTCTCTCATCAAAAAATGACTATAAAATACACTTTCTAAGGAATCTGATTTATTTTACAACTTATTTTGATTTGCCTAAAATTTAGACACCTTTAGATTCCAAGGATATCCAAGGATGGTTATTTCCTTACATATCTCAGAACCAAAGTGCTGATTAGTATCTCCAACTCTGAATCAGAAAACTAGCAATTTTAATTCTTCCTTTCTCCTTCTTTGCCAAATTCAGATACCTTAGAGCTGTCATTCTGCTCCATCTAGCAATGCTTTCTGTGATTTGATGCCCGTATACATACACATACTATGATGTCATGCATTCATTGCATGTCATGGGGAAAAATAATAGGAAATTACTTTGCTAAATATGTTACTAAAAATATTGTTAGGTTTGTGAAAACATAGTAATGTATAGAATAAGCTTAAAAAAACTGTGGGAATATGAGAGAAGCCATTTGCAGATGTGTTCCAAAAGAAATTGAAATTTTTAAAAAAAATGTAATATATAATAAGGAGCAAAGTCCTTCGTCTGAGTCCTGCAGTAAGTGACCAGGTCGAAATTAATCCAGATTAGTACTGGCTTCTTTCAAAGTATAATACAATCAGGTTGAGATTTCCTTTCACTTTTGTATATCTTGTTGGTTGAGAGATTTTTAACAAGTGAGGCTAAGTTCAGAAAGAGCAACATGATTGGAAGAATTAGGTAATGGGGAAACATTAGAAGATTCTAACTGTATAAATTGGCAGTGAAAACTCTAATGAGATTTATGAGAAGTGTCTAAAGCACTTGAGTAAATAAACCCAACAGTAGGAGAATTAATAAGCTCCTGCAGGTGTGGCACAGCCATGCTTAATTGGATGACCTCAATAAAAGTGAAAATTTAGGCTTAATACTGGCAAGAGGCCCTTTGGGTCTAGTCATTAGGTTGAGAAATAACAAAGGGAAAATGTAATAACCCAGCTGATCACCAGAAAGCATATGGTGTTGCAAAGCAATCTTATTCAACATAGTATATTTCTAAGCATATATCCTCTGAAAAACAGACCATTCAAGAATGGATGCAAAAGATTGGATTCTTCTCATGTGACATCAGGCTGTCTAAATATTAGGCTACTTCAAACTAGTCATCCCATCTGCTCTGCTGTTAAAGGAGAGAGGCACTTATAGAACACAAATCATCCTTACCAAAATCTGACTTGCCTTCTCTCCATCTGGGATAAAAGGGGATCCAATACAACAAGCTCTGCCATTAAGATGGCTAAATTTTGGTAGTATGAATTTTAGATAGAAAAATATTCACATGAAAAATCATCAGTTGACCAGGGTCATGATGTTTCAAAAGTGAATTAGGATATCTTAAAGTAGAACCCTGATGTGACAGAAAAAAAGCAGGTAGCTTAAGAAAATTTATTAGCATCTAAATACTGGTGATAGAGGAGGAAAAAATCAGGAGCCTTCTTGAACCACTTTTATTGAAATTTCCCTAGAAGACCAACTGACTATAAACACTCATGTTTATCCTCTTCACAGGACTCACCATCAGGTTTTTCTTAGTTACATCCTTGACGTTTATTTCCATTTCTCATTTATGGTGATAGTTGTAGGTGAATTCATCTTTATTAAAATAGGTATGGAAAGGAAGGAGATAACTGACAGTAGCAAATATTTGTTAGGCATTTACATCAGAAATCCTGCAGTGAATATTTTGGTAATAATCCATCCCCTTTAAAACACACAAAACTTTTTGATCTTGCCTTCAGTCAAACCAAGTTTGATTTTGTTACTTTACAAACTTTCCCTTATTATTCTTGTTATTACTATCATAATCATCATCACTATCACTATCGCTACTATTAGTATATTTACTTTATACCTCTGATTTCTGTGTATCCATGTGAACATCAAACCCTCTTCCAGCTAGTTGATATTTAAAACCCCTGTATGTTACGTGAGTTTGTGTAGAAACTAGGTTTCATCTAGTTCAAGCATCTCTGGATCCCTCACTATACCAGGGGAATTTCCTTCCCTTGGTAGTTGTGTTGGTAGCCAGGTTTACCACGCTCTAAATTTTTGTTTTGTTTTGGTTTGTTTTTTTATTTCTGATCTAAATCTCCAGAAGGTGCAAATTCTAACTGGATTAAGCTGGTTCTGCTTTACGTCTTTATCCCCAGTGCTTCTCTGCTTATACTTTCAAGGAAACAGAAGATGTTTTATATGGCTTTTTCATGCTTTATTTGATGGGTTTCTTAAGTACTGCTGCAGTAAACCACCAGGTGGTAAATATTTTTTTTCCTTGCCTGCAGCTTCCTTACAACTCTCCTGTTAAGCAGATGTGCAGAGAAGCCACATAACCCAGGTGTGAGTGGCCCAGAACTCTTTTACAACTAAACTCTTCACTTGTAAGGTTTATCACCTTGCACTTACAAACACTATGTTTCCTACACGTGTTAACATCAACATCTTAGTTTGCCCTAAAGGACAATGGATTTCTTAGGTTTTCCTTCACAAATAATGCATGGGGAAAAAGGGGGTGACCATGCCCAGTTAGGAGAGATTCATAAAGTGTAGGTTCTGCTTGGCCAACCTGATCTCATTCTGTAATAAGGTGGCTCACCTGGTTAATGAGGGAAAGGCTGTGGATATTGTCTATTTGGACTTTAGTAAAGCATTTAACACTGTCTCCCATAGCATTCCCCTGAAGAAATTGACTGCCTCATGGTCTGGATAGGGGGATTCCTTGCTGGGTTAAAAACTGACTGAACGGCAGAGCCCAAAGAGTGCTGCTAAATGTTATCGCATCTAGTTGGCGACCAGTCAGTAGTGGTAGCCCTAAGGGCTTGGTGTTAGGGCCAGTGTTGTTCAATTTCTTCATTGGTGATCTGGATGAGGGAATTGAGTGCATTTGAGCAAATGTGTGGAGAACACCAAGTTGGTTGGGAGTGTTGTTCTACTGAAAGATAGGAAGGCTCTGCAGAGGGATCTGGACAGGCTGGATCAGTGGTCTGTGGCCAACAACATAAGGCTCAACAAGGCAAAGTGCCAGGTTCTGCGTTTGGACTATAACAACGCCATGCAATGCTCCAGGCTTGGGGAAGAGTGGCTGGAAAGCTGCTGGGGTGCTGATTGATGGGTGAACATGAGCCAGCTTGTGTCCAGGCAGCCAAGAATGCCAGAGGCATAGAAACATAGAATCATAGAATATTTAGGGTTGGAAAGAACCTTAAGGTCATCTAGTTCCAACCCCCCTGCTATGGGCAGGAACACCTCCCACTAAACCATGCCGCCCAAGGCTCTGTCCAGCCTGGCCTTGAACACAGCCAGCGATGGAGCGTTCACAACTTCCTTGGGCAACTGATTCCAGTTCCTCACCCCCCTTACAGTAAAGAATTTCTTCCTCAGATCCAATCTAAACTTCCCCTGTTTAAGTTTGAACCTATTACCCTTTGTCCTATCACTGGCCTGTATCAGAAATAGCACAGCCAGAAGGGTCAGGGAAGTGATCATCCCCTCTACTCAGCCATACCTCAATCCTGTGCTCAATTCTGGACCCCTCATTGCAAGAAAGATATTGAGGCACTGGAGCAGATACAGAAAAGGACAACAAAGCTGGTGAAGAGTCTGGAGAATAAATCCTAGGAGGCATGGCTGAGGGAACTGATGTTTAGTCTGGAGAAGAGGAGGCTCAGGAGGGACCTTATCACTCTCTACAGTTACCTGAAAGAAGATGGTAGTGAGGCAAGTGTTGGTCTCTTCTCCCAAGTAACAAGTTATACGACAAGAGGTAGCAGCCTCAAGCTGCACCAAGGGAGGTTTAGATTGGATATTGGGAAACATTTCTTCACAGTGAGGGCGATCAAGCACTGGAACAAGCTGCCCAGGAAAGTGGTAGTCATCATCCCTGGAAGTGTTCAGAAACTGTGTATATGAAGCCCTCAGTGACATGGTTTAGTGGTGATCATGTCAGTCCTGGGATAATGGTTGGACTTGATGATGGTAAAGGTTTTTTCCAACCTATCTGATTTTATAATTCTATGATTCTAGTACATGTCAGTGACATTCTTAAAACCAAACTAGTTCTTAAGACAAGGCACTGAAACTTACTCCAGATGCAAATTGCTGATCTAAGTGAAGTTGATGTCAAAAATCTCAGTTTTGTTGGATCATGTTTTCCAAAGGAAACTTAACCTCTTGATTTTTAGAATTTTTTGCTCATTTAGCCCTTCCACTTAATACATACATACACGACGAAAAGTAAACATATAAAGTAGTTATAAATGCAGTAAAATAGGTATAACACATGACATACATTGTTAATGATCTAAAACATCTGTAGGTTTTAACAGGAAATAGAATATTTGAAAATCTCTTAATTTCCTTCAATTTTATTTGCTAAATTTCTGCACATCACCAGTAGAATTAGCCACAAGTGACTTATAGGCAGTTATTCAAGCTCCTAAATATTTGAATGCAAGGATTCTTGCATCATATGCTTAAATTAATCTTTTTTAGGAATAATAAAACAAATTGCTTTATTATACAATAAATTCTTAATGTAAACACTTAACTGCAGCTTTGAGCAACGACTTTTACAGAGTTCTCTCCACTAGGGGTCTCTAGAGAAATACAAGAAAATTTAGGATATCTGGTACCTTAGACTTCTCTTTACACTATTTACATTTAGTGGAAGATGAAGATCAACACTTGTTCTATATTTGTTCCATTTCTTTCTACATGTTTCTTCTTCTGTGGGTAATAAAAAGTCCTACTATTACAATAATAATTCACATCCATGAGCTGATTTAATGTATTTTGTAATTAGAGTTTCAACATTTATAATTAGAATTTCAACATCACATCCTTTAGAAAGAATGGCATTGCACAATGTATTTAGCCAAAGGAAGAAAATAACCTAAGGATAGGTGCTGAGATAGCCACCATTTCTAAATGATGAACAATTTAAAATATATAAAGTAGCAGTGAGTACAAATGAAGAAAGCATTGATTAATCAGAACAGTACTTTAGTTGGCAAATTATAAAATTATTTATCTGGTGTGCTGTTCAGCACACCATTATGACACAGGCAAAACAAAGACTTTCTTCATTATTTGTTCCCATATCCAGGCTAAACATAAGCTTAAATGAGGAATAGGTTTCATTTAGTAGAATTGCTTTATCTTCTTGATACTCTTCTTTAACGTAATGATATCACCAGGAAATATGGAAGGTTTAATATTGATGATCGTATATTTTGGCTAATTAATAGGACTTTGTATTTGCATATTTCTTCATCACCAGTTTCTGTGCTGCCCTATTACCTCTACCATCAAGTATGGCATTACATTTGACATTTAACAATCCTTCAGATTGTTTCACCTCTGAAGCAGAAAGGGGAGTTTTATAACGTTAATGCATAGAAGTTGGAAGCTGAAAGGTCTTAGGACCACTATATGTTCCCTTTATGTCCAATTCTTATCATAGTTAAAACCCAGTGGAAACAGAGAAGAGTAGGGTTCAAGAATTATAGCCTACTGTTCACAGGAAACAGATGAGGTTTGCTGTGATTTGAGGTTGAATCACTAATCAGAAAGCTGAAAAAATATGGAAATAAGAATACTTGCCCTGCTCAGATTGCTCCTTCTTTTTCCTCTAGAAACAACAGAAGCTCAGTGCATGTGCCAGCAATAATTTCTATTCATTTTTTGATCCTACGTAGTAAGTGTAGAACATGAACTAAGCACAGAAAATGAGCTGTGCCGAGAGTTGAGCTACTCAGGAGGGAGGCACTCCTGAGAATACAAGTTTCTGCATTCTGGGACAGTTCTGGGACCTTCTGAAGTTTGTCAAGTTGCTTTAACAGAGTATCGTCTAATTTTTTTCTCTGTAGACTGAGAACTGCAAACAGTAATCAACTGAGGCCAATTAGCAGCTTGAAATGTCATAGCTACACATTTAAAAGGTGACAATTCTCACTTTGTTTCTTGCTCTAAAAACCAGAGAGAGGTGAAAAGGTCTGAGAGGAATAGAAGAAATGCAGTGCTGACATTTTTCCCCAAAATTATCATATTATACCAGAGTTGACCCATCACCTCCACCAGCTGATCTGGCAGCGAGGGTTTTTCAGGCTTGGATTTTATTTAGCTCACATGCAATGAGTCTAGAGATGCTGATACGTCCTTGAGCTATTCTGAGTCTTTTGCAGATAGGATGTGTATAGGTCATTGTAGAAAAGAAGTACACCTAGAGTTTAACCAGATATCCCTGCTCTTAACCTTAGAAACCAGGAAAGGCTATGGTTATGTAAGGCATGACCTTAATCATAAAATGTCCATATACCTATGCCTAGTTACAACCTTTACCTAAGATGAGATGTAAGAAAGTCCACTACTTTTTATTCCACTTCGGTCTGTTCTATATGGAGGCGATGATCCTATGTACGTCAGTCCAGTACTTCATTGTCTAGTTAGACGCCTCTGGTTCCAGTTAGTCACTCTGGTTTGGAGGAATAAACTACAGCAAACTACTGCCATTAGAACTCACCTTAATTTATAAAGATCTGGAACCATCCATAGACTATACCTAGAAATTGTATTCACATACAAACGCTTCCATGTAAATGCCAGAAATTTTTCCTTTACGTGAAAATTACAAACTCCTGGATTGCAGTCCAAACACCAACTGCTCCTATACACTTATAACTGCCATTTCACTGAGGGTGCATGCCCCATTCATGCAAGTCACTTCACCCTCCTGTCTCAGTTCCCTTATTTACATCTTGGACTTACATTTTCCATTTATTTCACAAGAGGCTCCCAAAAATGAATAAGTACAGAATGGCACATATTCAAATTTTCAGATACTCAGTGATTTTTATATGATTCCACGAAGCTCTGAATAAAAGTGTTATGTAATAGCAACCGTTATTAGAATTAAAATGAATCTCTAAGCTAACGCTGTATTTGATTATGTAACTACTTCATAATGTGTGTTAATACAGCTGTTTTCCAAGACAAAAACGCTATTCCAGGTTATTAACGGAAGCACTGTTGAAATTTTCACCAACTTCACTATTTAAACACCTCATAGATGAGAGCTGTGAGGACACAGAAAGCAAAGCAGTGCATGGGAAGAGACAGCACCTTCCTATGGGTTTGAACAAAACCACATGCGATGATCACGACCTCTGAATGCTTCAGTGCTATAAATACAAAAACATAAATCAAAGTCTAAACTTCTTAAACTTTCTCTGCTGTTGTGTCAGCAGAATAAAATGCTAAGCCGTCTGTAACAAGGAAGAAATCAGTCAACCAGGGATTAAAAAATGTTTTGTATAGTTAATGCACGGTACTAATTTAGGTTATTGAATCTGGCAGCAAAAGCTGCTGTTATAAGGAGGGTGGTACAAAGTTTCAGGTTATTCGGTGGATCCCTCCCACCACCTTCCAACATGTATATAAATTGTCAGCTCTCCAAACCCTTTGCCAGTTCCCTCTTACAGACTTGCCAGAAGCAACAGAGGAATAGAGATGAAGATCTTTTTCTTGTTCACCTTTTCCACTTTTTTGTTATCTGCTTTTGAACAAGCAGCTGCTTCTGCTCACTATGACAAGATTTTAACTCATAGTCGAATAAGGGCACGCGACCAAGGGTAAGTAACTTGGTATTATTTTGATTTTAAAAGGGAGTTAACATTTATTCTCCCCTTCCTTCTCATATTGTATTAAATGTAATTTTTCACTATAAATTTTTACTATCAATCATGTAGAACTTTCTCAGTTAATTTTTACAGGAATTGTTCTTCAATAAAAAACTTTCTGGGGAGTTTCAAAAGGTGACAGAATATTGTTAAACTTCATAAAATATGGAAAAATTAAAATCAGCACTTCTTAATGAATAAAATACATGCATTTTAGAATCACTGAAATTAATTGCAGCTCACAATTAACATAATGGAATGCCAGATATGTTCAATATATATTTTCAAAAGTTTGAATAGAGTTGGCATCTATCCCACAGTATTTGCTCACTTTATTTCATCCTAATAGAAACTATGAACTCTATTTAAATGCTTCTTAACATGAGAATATATACTGGGAGTCCTTTGTAAAACTTCTGCTCCCGCTACAGCAATGCAGCAAGTTGCTCAGCAGGGTGTGCAAAGGACAATGTTCCCAAGTCAAACTGCTCAGAAACATGGAAATAATTTTAACAGCTAGTGTCAGGAAGACACATGTGTCTAAACATATTTTCCCGCAGCCTTCTTAAGTAAAAAGCATTATGTGATTAAGAATTTTTTGCCATTCTATCTTCCTTTTTTACATTCCCTCAGCCTGCTAAACTCACTCACATTGAGCTAGTTAAATAAAAAAATTCACTGACTTCCCACTGATGTAAAATATATGTTCCAACTTTTGAGCTGAGTTTTTTCTATTAGTGGCAATGTGCCTCTGCTCCATGGAATTTGCCCTTAAGAAATTCTTTTTCTGTACACTACCATGCTAAGGAACGAGTATTCCTCATTTGAAATCTGTGACTCCTTTTATTTACATGCCAATTTACCCTTTGGTCCCCAGTAATTCCCAGAATGTTTACTTAGGTGCCTGCAGTGCTCCAAATGGTTGGTAATAAAAATAGCTGATTGATTTACAGAAGACAGGGTTTCCTTCTGCGTAAAGAACAAGGCACTTTTCTTCCCCATCTCCCCATGACCTTCAGCTGCACAGATGTGTACAAGACAAAGCTCTAATGAAAAGAGCTCGATGGTATTCACAACTCCATCCCTGGTGGCTGGTTATTAATTCACTTTTCAGTGGAAAGGGTGTAATGTAAGGCACATTGAGACTTGACCAGGTACAGCTGGTGATCACTACCCATCAGAGACAGAGGGTCAAACCAGAATGCAGGGGAACATTCTGTTCCTGTTGGGAAGGTGGGCTTGCCAAAGAAACCCAGCTGGGCAGTCCCAGGAGCTTGCACTGTATTTGCTTGAAAACACACCTGCCCTGAGAACTGAATGTGAATTTCTTACTGTTGCTCAACAGAAAGTGTTTGAGGCATTTTACATAGAACTTTTCCAAAGATGTACAGAAACTTTTTTTTTAAAATATTTCTCACTCCACCCACAGCCCCAATGTCTGTGCCCTTCAGCAAGTTATGGGCACAAAAAAGAAATACTTCAGCACTTGCCGAAACTGGTACCAGGGAGCCATCTGTGGAAAGAAAGCGTAAGTATGCTGTGTTTCAAAACTATTCCCCATTCACTGAAATAATATCATGTATGATAAGGAAACTCTCATATTCTCAGAGCCAAACCGTTTCATGCAGAGACAGTAAGAATTCATTTCATAATTTTACTGTGTTAAAGCTTCTCTTTAATGGCTTCTAAAACCACCTGGATAACTGATCCAATAATTATTGCCAAAATATCACAAAAGTAGTGGAAAGTCTGGAAATGACAGCATAGTATATAGTCTTTTTTTAAGTTTAAGAAGCTTCAGAGAATTAGATTCAGCTAATAATTCTGAGTTAAGTATTCATAATTCTGTTTTAAACACAAAGAGTTATGCAGTTAGGTGACTTACCTAAAACCTCAGAGGGACCTAATAGGCCATTTGTGACAAGACCTTGGCACTACCTAGCATAGCCGTGTGCTCAGACTACCTCTCTCTAAAAAGAAAAAAAAAAATCAAAATATGGTTGTGGATACAGATTAAATCTGTGTGAGTCTGATATTCTTTTGGAATCTGCATGTGTATTTCAATTATCATGCCTTCTCAGAATGCAAGTCATTGCCTTCTCTGTGACAAAATGTCGAAATCACTACTACTTCATCAGCCATAGAGCAGCTTCAAAGTATGAACACAGACAAACACCCCAGTCCTGAACTTGGTCTGCCTTACTTGTCTCGTTTAGAATTTAAATAATTTAGCAGAGACTTACATTGTTTATCCGGAACACTGAACAAATATTTTTCTTATGTATCACATTTTCTCTTGATGCTATGCATTTACTTGGATAGAGTTCTCACAGGAAGTAATTTTTAATTTTCCATTACTCTCTTACAGGGTCCAAGTAGGTCTGGTGTAACATTTTCAGAAAGACTTAAGTGAACAGGGGGTCAAGGGTTCAATTGCAACTGTCTTAGAGTATTAAGAGTCTCTTAGGGAAAGGCTATAACACTCTTCCAAACTCCCAAGTAAAATTTAACTACACAATTTGAATAGCAACCGAGAGATTGTATGCCTTAAGAAATAGAGATAAGTTATATTGATACATGGTGCAAATTGTGTATATGAGGAACTTCCCTCCATTTAAAGTAAGATTTATATTCAAAACTTTCCTAACAAACATCAGCCACTGGTTTAGATGTTAAGGTAATCAGGACTAGAGATTTTGCCAAAGGTTTCCTTAAGGGGTTTGTATGGAAGAGAAATACCCAAAGTGCCAGCAACATAAGCCAGTCAAGGATGACTTCCTTTGTAAACAAGCTCTTAAGTTGTCTTGAGAATGATTTTGGATCAACAGAAAGGAGAGCATGATCAAGAAGTAACTGATAATTTGCAATTAGTTAGTCATATTTTTGTTCCCCTGCTTGTCAAAGTAATGAGTAAATAGGATCCACATTTTTGAGCCCATTCTTCAAGTTTTCAAAGTGTTTCTAAAATATAGAAAAAATTATAAATTTAGGGGGAAGGAGGGAATAGATATATTCGGATTTAAACAACTACACATAGCTCACATGAAATCCAAGTGAGCTTTTACAAACAGAAAGTTTTTTAGCTAAGAAATGCAACCACAAGACTTTTAAAACTTACATGAGATTCATTGAATAGTTCTTTACAAAAAGTTGAAGAATTCTATGTTGACAAAGAATTAGATCCAGACACAATCTGGGTTTGTATTAGGGAATGGGGCTGTGCAAAAAATTATGTGGAGTGTGCATGAATCACTAGCAGTGTTGATATGGTTACAGCCTGTCATGCTCTCCAGTGTATTTACACATGTGGCATTTTCATTAAAAAAAAAAAGGTATAATTTCCCTTTTTTTTCCTTTTTTTTTTTTTTTTCCCCAAAGCCAGCTTTATGGTTTGCTTCATTTTATTTTGCTGGTTCAGCTATGCTGGCTGAAAAACAATTATATTCATAGTTCTTCTTGAGCATGATCCCTATATTTTATAATGTAAAACTGATCAAGACTCCCAAATGATTATTCATGTGAGAAAAATGCCTCCGGTATTGATTTTTGCACTGCAATCTGTAAAATCAGATTAAATCAAATTAAATCAAATTAAAATCTTACTTAAATCATTGTAAACTGCAAAATCAGACATGTAAATCAGATAATAGTCAGGCCAGGAGTGCAAATGGTCTTTAATTGTGGTTTCTGTTGGGTATCAGAGGCTTTCCATTTTTTGAGTTTCCTAAAAGATGCTACATGTCATAACCCACTGTTGGAAAGAATCCTTTCCAATTTGGAAAGGGAAGGATCCAAATGAGAAAAAGGAAAGATCTAAATGAGGGAAAATGCACTAGGAAATTTTCTTCCATTTTCCTTCTGAGAAAGAGTTTTCAGTGCTCTGACAGTATTCCACAAGTTAATGGAACTGAACTGTACTTCTGGTACAGTGAGACATTGATTCCAATACACAGTGTTGCTTTTCAAACACTGCCATGGCTTTGAGGTTTTAACTCTAAAGTAAGTCTAGACATGAAAATGATACCTTGGCACCACCAAAGCCAAGCAAAAGACCTGACATTCATGGGCCAAGCTGTCACACTTAAGCTTTTTGCTATTGTAAACTTTATTGATAACTACTTACTTCAAGAAGTGGACAACAGTAACAGCAGTAAGTTACAGTACATGTAGAGCAAATCATAATGAACTTCCTACCCATACAAGCAATCTGATTATTCTAAATGCCCAGAAGTTTTTTTGGTACACAATTGATTGTCTGGA
Organism: Forpus xanthops; assembly: GCA_032466535.1. Taxonomy (NCBI): domain Eukaryota; kingdom Metazoa; phylum Chordata; class Aves; order Psittaciformes; family Psittacidae; genus Forpus; species Forpus xanthops. The sequence continues at coordinate 24,108 of JASSUY010057594.1, forward strand.
ATTCTAACTAGTCTCTCCCATTTTGATTTTGCCCTTGATTTTACAAGCAAATCCAGACAGGTTAAAACTAATTTTTCATAAAAATTGCAGATTTATATGCACTTGATGATGGTAATAACAATCAGTTTCCAGTCAAAATAGACTCTGTGGGGTCATTTTCCCGCCTCTACATTCAGTTTTTTTCAGGACCCACAGGTCTATACTATTTATCAAAATCTTTCCTCTACTCCAAGTGGCATTATAATACTGACTTCCCTTTTCCTTCAGAGGACATGCTGTAAGTCATTCAAAATATTTCACCCTTTGAGTGAGGTCTGCCATACCACTGATTTCTTTGGCGTTACGTATTATTCCACTGCAGATGCATTGGGATGAAGGGTATTTCCTAAAAATTACTTAGTCTGGAGCTTGGATATTCTCACACTCAATATTGGAAAACAACCTGTTCCTGTGGTTTTATTTCTAGATAGATGTCAAGTCTTCCCACGAGAGAAAATATGGTCTTAGCACAAATCTGACAAGGAATTCATTACTTTCCTGACCTCCAGAAGTAAAATGAGTTATGAAGTGTTAGATACCTTCATGTGTCAGGAAAAACTGATGCAGTAGGCAGTTTGAACTCACTGAACTAAAGCCAGGTGGTGACTTTGTTCTCTTCATTGGCTGGCATTTAGAGGAACGTAAACTGTAAATAATATTACAGAATCTGCATAAGGCCCTAAGCAAGAATCCTGCTATGGCCTACCAGAGGAAGACTGAGTGGTGGGATTGGGTAGATTTGGGCATGAAGAGCCTACACAAAAATACACTCATGCAAGCATGAACAGAGCAAGGCTAGAGGGAGAAAACTGTGTATGGCAGTAACACAAGAAAGACCTGTTGGAGCGAGTCCAAAGGAGAGCCTTGAAGATAAGCAGAGAACTAGAGCACTTTTCTATGAAGACAGGCTGAGAGAGTTGTGCTTTTTCAGCCTGGAGAAGAGAAGGCCCAAGGAAGACCTTAAGGCAGCTTCTAATATTTAAAGGGGACCTCCAAGAATTCTGGAGTGGGACTTTTTACAAGGACCTGTAGTGATAAGACAAAGAGGAATGCATTTAAACTGATAGAGGGGCAATTTAGGTTAGACACTTGGAAGAAATTCTTTACTATGATGGTGGTGAGACACTGGCACAGGTTGTCCAGAGAAATTGTGCATGTCCTATCCCTGGAAGTGGTTAAGGCCATGTTGGATGGGGCTTTGAGCAACCTGGCCTAGTGGATGGTGTCCTGTGCATGGCAGGGGGTTGGAACTGTATGATCTTTAACGTCTCCTTCAACCTTAACCATTCTATGAGTCTATGATTCTAAGTCATAGAACTCCTGAGGGTTTTTTTGTGACTGTAATAGAGCATCTGTTATAACTTAGTTTTAGCTGTCAATGGAAGTTTAATACTGTGTCCAAAACAGAAATGCAGATATGACTAAAGAGGTTTCTATAATAAGAACGCTAATGCAATGTGCAATGGCTCTTCTCATGTTAATATCTATATGTTACAAAGTCTTCCTTAGCTTGCATATGTAATCTATAAAATGTTAATTAAAAAATGCTTTTATTATTTACACTTCCTATCCAGTGCTGTATATTAGATCCAGTTGGGATGCTAAACTCATAGTCAGTTACTGGGCCAAAAGTCTTTCCGCTGTTTCTCTGCAATATCTTTTCTCCATGTCAGCAAGGAGTAGAAACATATGAGTCACAGAGCTGATCTGAATAAACTGAAAACTAGCTCTGGTAGCCAAGAATAACAAGGACTTTAGTGTTGCTCTCCTCCTTTTTCCTTTGGAATACACTCCTTTGGATGAGATCAGAACAAATTTGCATTGAAAAAAAAAACCACACAACAAACAAACAACCGAGCCCACCACCCGAAAAAAAAAAACAAAAAAAACAAACAAAACCTCCAAAGCAGCAAGAACGCAGCATTGTTTATTATCTGAGTAACAGCATTGTTTATTATCTGAGTAACAGCATTGTTTATTATCTGAGTAACTGGTTTCTTCACATAGAGATGAGTACCACTTATGGTGTGTGATCTTACTTCCCCTGAGTACTGTGGTAGTGAGGAACTGAATCTTGTACTGAGTTTTATCTGGTTTTAACCTCATTATGATATTCTTTTCCCGTGTTACAACTTCCTCATTACATTTTGAGCATGGCTGGTGTATGGCATTCTAATTGTAGTTAACTGTAAGAGAACAGCAATACTTTAAGTAGAAGTTTACAGTAACCTTTAATGACTGAAAAAAAATCCTGGGCTGTACATAACAATTTACATGGTAAAAAGGCATTGATCTTGTAATGCTTGGCTGAAGAAACATTTTCTTTCTAAACTATATTCTTAGCCAATTTTCTGCCCTTGATTAGTTGTGTCATTGTTGGATATGGTAACAAGACTAAACTTGCCATGTCTTATTCCACGCTAATAACTCAGTTTCCTCTTTCCTTTTTCAAAAGCTACCTAAATCTGCAAAACGTAATCCTTCATAGCTGCTCATGGGGTGATGGGGCAAGATTTTTTGTTCCATGGAAGGAAGAAATATTTTCTCATGACAATGCAGTTCACACAGTTGGGAGAACATTACGGATCCTATTCTACTACACAGTTTTCTTTAATCAGTTGTTTGGGGGGGTTTATTAGCTTCTGGCAGGGATGCAAGAAAAAGGAAGAATATAAAGTTAATTTCCTTATTAGTCAGACAATCTGTAGCCTAAATTGTATTCTATTCTTGAATTCCCAAGAAAAAAAAAATCAGTGAATTCTTTAAAGAAAAATAGGTATTAAAAAGAACTATACGAGTAGTTTAAATATATGGCTTCTCAGTTGAAAAGATTCGCATGGGAAGAAAGGCTGTTTTTAAAAATAATTCTTTAATCTTTGCCAGCTCTTTGACATTGCTGTCAATTTCAGAATTGCACTCACTTTTAAAATCATGCTTTGTAATGTTATTGGTCTTGAATTTTTTAATCTCTTCAAGAAGTTTGGATGTTGAAGGTCTTGAGATCAGTTTCTCATTTGAATAAGTTGTTTATTTTAATGTAATTGTGGTTAATATTTTGTCAGCTTTGGTTTATGAAAAATGAGAGAAGTGTACTCAGCTGCTACTAAAGTGCCTGCAAATGTAAAGCTGGAATGTGGTGGTAAAAACTCAGCAAAATTTTCCAGGAATTAGTGTTCAGGACTCTATCACTGCCAATATCAGCCAGACTACAAATATATATATATACTATACAAAACTGTGGTGTTAATTTTTCCTTGTCATTTATAGTGTACCATAATTTGAAAAGTAATACCTGGAGTTTATTATCTTAAAATTTGTTTTAAACCTTTCATACGATTGTATAATTTGTCAGTATTTCCTCTCTCAAGGAGCCAAAATCAAGACTGTTATAACTTGTGTGAATTTGCAATTTTGTGTAAGAGAAGAGAAATTGTCAAACAGATGTACAGTATACCTTTTATTTTTATCAGCTTAATAAAGAAGACCTTATACCTTATAGGAGCATGAATGGTAAATTCAGTTTTACAGTATGGAATTATCATTTAGCCCTAGTTTGCTTTTATGTGTAGCTTACAGATATTCAAGAATAAAAATATTTACATCATTATATATCAGTTCCTGATCCCAGGAATTGCTAAATTCTGTGTATGCTGTGATGGCATACTCCTTTAATGCTCTTTTTGATTTCTTTTTGTCTGGTTTTCATCCTCACTACATTTACCAGTGAACTTTCCCTTGTGTTCATCCATCCAGTCTGTAGTGACTTCCTTCTCTGTAACCTGCTTTATGTCTGTTCTTAATTACTTCTCTCCCTCACTCCTAAGCTTCTTCAGTCTTCCTGGAAAAACTGAGGCTCTCTCATCCCCACTTTCTGTCACCATACACTACACAGGACTTTCTTCTAAATGCCTATTAATTCCTATAGCCGGTATGTACATCACCTCATGTAGATTTGTCATTTTAATTTCTGTTCTGTTCATTTTCTTTTTTGTTTACAGCCCTGATGCCACCAATTTCTATCAATGTCTTCACTTTATTTTTCTCTTTCTTCAATCCTATCTAATCTTTTCAGAACAGATCAGTTAATTTTCTTCAGTTGCTGTTCTAGTTGCTTTATCTTTTAATAACTATAAAGTTCCACATCCCCTCCTATTTTCCTTCCTAGCACTTAATGATGGAAGTCATCCTGTAAATTCTACAGCCTCGCATTCACTAAAATACAACCCATTTGTAGTCTATAACAGAAAGGTTAAATGATAAAAAAGGATGAAGAACTGGAGACTGTGTACTTAGCAATGAAAAATTAATTAAAAATTAGACTGAGCTAAAATTAGTATTCACTTATCCTGTGCATTTTTTGATTGTGCTTTGTTTGTATCCCACAGAACCGTCTTATATGAGTGCTGTCCTGGCTATATGAAGATGGATGGTACAAGAGGATGTCCAGCAGGTGCAAACTTGTTTTCATATGAATGAGTCAGTATAAGTAGCACCACAGCACAGGAGACTTTCAAAGATGGTCATCGTGACAAATTATTGCCTCTTTTTAAGAATTACTGCCTGAGAATATACAGCTTCATTTGCACAGCCCACACAGTTAGAAATCAGCCAGCACTAGACTTGGTCATTCAGTTTAAGTTGAATTTCCCAGCTCCTTGCAGTTGAGAGGAATGATAGTTGCCAAAGCTGCCAAAGAACTTTTTTTCTTAATTCCACCACAGCCCAGGGTAACCTAAGGTCAGAAACCAAGGACATAGGATGTGGCATATCTAACTTCTCTTTATTCCTTTTTCCCTGGAAGACCTGAATCTTATTTACTAAAAGAGTGTTATAGGCTTTAAATAAACTAAGGAGTAAAAATTAAGACTTAATTAAATTCTCAATTTTCTTTATTTCTGCTACTCTGTTTTGCAGAAATAAAATTAATCAAAGCAAGGAAGAGTAATCTGTGAAGAAATTTATTTCATAACATTATATCTTTATATCTGAACTATGCCCTTTACATTCAGTAATAGAGTTAGGCATGCCTAAGGCAGAGCTTTAGAAGAATTAATTTCGCTTTAGATATTGACATTAGAATGAAGTCAGTCATACTGTAGAATTGCCTGTTACTCTTCATGGCGTTAAATAGAGCCAAGAACAGCCAGCTCACTTACAGATGTCTTGCTTCTAGATGCCTACAAGTAAGAAAGCTGAATTCAGGTCTCACATAGCATTGTTTTAACTGTGAGATTATGGGTATCCTTACTGTCTGGATGACAGTTTGTGCATAAATCACACTCTGGAAGAGCAAGAGGCCTCACATGCACAATTCTGCTCCACCGTGACCAAATGAGACCCACTCCATTGAAATTTTTGTGATTATATATGGAATTTCCTCTTGTCCTTAATGGATAGACACCCATTTCAGGTTGGATTGTCAAAAAACAAAACAGCCCTTCTAAAGAAAACATTACAGTATTCAGTTTTGTTTGATCTAATTTTTCATTAAGCAAACTGAAAAAATAAATAACAAGCAGATGTGTTTGGATGGTTTTTGAATATTTTGACAATAGTATTTTAATCCAAGCACAGTGTTTTAGTATCGGTTTAAACAGTTTCAGAAAGGCAGTACTACTGTCCGACTGAAAGAAACAGAATATATTTGATTGCGAGAAAATGGATGACTGAAAAGTTTACAGCATTTTTATATTTATTTTAGTTGCTCCTATTGATCACGTATATGGCACACTTGGTATTGTGGGAGCTACTTCCACACAACAGTATTCTGACATATCAAAGCTGAGAGAAGAGATTGAAGGACGAGGATCATTCACTTTCTTTGCACCAAGCAATGAAGCCTGGGAACAATTAAATTCAGTAAGTGTGTGCATGTTTATGCACGCCATGTGTTAAACTGTATTTCTCTTTCAGCTAATGTTGTTTTAGCTGCAACAGATAGTCTATGATAAAGGAGACCACAGAAGATATTGACATTTTAGATATAAAAGGACATTGCACAAGTTATAATAAAATTATTTTCAAGTTTGACATGCATTGCTGAATCTAGAGAGTCTGAATTTGTTTTCAGTAGTACTAAGCATCTATGTTTCTTCATTAAAGGCTTCCATGAAAAATATGAATGTTGTTATTGCTACTAGCACAGTTTGGGGTAAATTCACAGGAATTCCAGTAATTGCATGATGTAGACTACAACTGTACTTTGCCAGTAATTCGGGCGTCCTTTTAGTAATGTATTTAGGTAAATAAATGTTGAATCAAAGCTCAATGACCTGTCTGTGATGAGAACTTCTGTCTTCCATTTGTGAGCAAATCAGACTAAAGTATCATTAAAATAGAGCCAGATTGACTGGTATCAAAGTCGTCTCTCCCAACAGGAAATATTCATTGCAGTATATATTGAAAGCATACGTTAAAGTAACTACATGTACATCTTTCTGACAAGAGGAGTGTTTTGAATCTTCTAAGTAATTGAATTCCTTTCTTCTTCAGGAAATTCACAGGAATTTGGTTGACAATGTAAATATTGAACTGTATAATGCTCTCCACCATCACATGGTAAACAAGCGTATGTTGACAAAAGATCTTAAGAATGGCATGACTCTGGTGTCTATGTATAATAATCAGAAATTGCTTATTAACCATTATCCTAATGGGGTAAGTCTATTCTATTTTTTTTTTTTTTAAGAAAATTTTTCAGTTATAGCCATTACTTTTTCTTTTATTTCTTTTTATAGCTAAGAAAACTGGTTAGAGGAAGTTTAACATCTAGCAAATCATTTGCCACTGACAAAAATAAATAAATCTTCTCTTGAAAAAATTTTGCCTGCTATGCAGACTAATCTCTAAGAAAGAATGACCTTTTATGGTGTTTAAAAATCAAAGTTCAAATCAAAATAAACTTTCTTCCTAAAAGACAAAGCCTTTTGTGTCCAAAATATAAGATCATAATAAACTGGGGAAAAAAATCTATTAATCTTCATGTGTTTACAAAACATTTTTTACATCAGATCTTTCATTTGAATTGGAGTGCACAGTAGAGGCATTTAAGATCATAGTTCCTTTATTTGGCTAGAAACAAAATAACTTTCATAAATGCTAGAAATCTCCCTGTTAATTCACTCATCTTTGTTGCCTTAAAGGCATTGAAACTTTTATGTTTGACTATAGCTTACATTAGTAAAAAAATCTCATACAATCACTGTATTAATCATATATAGAAACTAAAAGTGAATAACTGCATTAAGAAATTAAACATGAATAGGAAATAAATGTTGCCTGAATAAATCTACTACTAGCTTCCCGGAAGCTTAGTCAGCCTTTGAAATCTTACACATTCTTACTTAAAATTTAAAATAAAACCTGAAAGAACAACAATGAATATGGGAAGTACAGTCCATACATTGCCCATCTGTAAGAAGCAGATTACAAATATATGATCAAACAAGTGTTTAATGTTCTGTTTGATTGTCCAAATATAGGTTGTTACTGTTAACTGTGCCAGGATCATCCATGGCAACCAGATTGCTACCAATGGTGTTGTTCATGTCATTGATCGTGTCCTGACCGCTGTTGGAAATACTATTCAAGATTTCATTGAAGTTGAAGATGATCTTTCATCTCTTAGAGTAAGTGGACCAAAATAAAAACTTTTTTCTGATCTTATAGGGTTTTTTTCTTTCTTTTCTATTTGTGTATGATAGTTGGAAGTAAGAAGGGTTAAATCAGAGAGTGAAATAAATTAAATTATGAGCTCCAACTAATATTACAAATCTGGCTATACAAGAAGTCAAAGTATATTTTACATAAGAAATCTGTTTATTCTCTTCTGTGGATCAAATAAGACCACATCAATAGAACATAATGTGTCCCTGTGCATAAAAAGTGTATCTTCAAACACTGAAGCAATGAAACATGTGGTCTTAAATTACCACCTGGTGCTGCTAGGTAAATAAGAAAAAGTTCAAAACGGATGATAGAAAATGGTAAAAAAAAAAAAAAAACCAAAAAAAAACCAACCCAAAAAAAACAACCACAAAAACCAATTCCAGAACCTAACTAACAGCAAGTTTCGGAGCATCAGTAGATAAATGTAGGAATGATTTTTCTTACAGAGAGGAAGCAGTTTTTTCTACCCAGGTTTTTAATCTCTCTTTCTTCTGGGAGATGAGTCTGCTTAGTGTAATGGGATTTCATGCTGCCCATGTTTAAAAGAATGTGCCATATTTTCACAAGTAGCTGTTGTGATTTTCCCTCCCCCATACCCTTAATTAAAAAAAATAATAATAATTTTAAATGCGGGGCATAAATCTGGAAAAGACCCTCTGAATCCCTCAAATCTCATTCATGACAGGCAACCACATCATTTAATCTCTTTAAAAAACTGAATGTACAAGCCAACACTTCCTAGTTGCTGGGATCATGCTTGTTTTTCTTTCAGTTACAACATGTTAAACTCTGCCTTTCTGGGTTTTCAAAGAGTGAATTCCCTGTTTATAGCACAGACACTTGCCAATTCCTGCGTGTGTTCCTTTGCCCTTTACACTGCTTGAATGTCTTTGGCTCCAAAAGCAACTGTGCTAATGAAACCATTCACAACAAAATCAACCCTGAGACTCTAATATGGCATTTCTTTTAGGATGGTTATTCTCATTTTCCAAATCACCAGTTTCATATGCACTTTATCGTTCTGTCTTAAGTTGAGCTAATAATATTTAATCTTGAGCAAATTCTTTACGCAAGTCCAGATGTGTTCAATTTTATATATACTCTTTCTAGAAAATCTGCAAATAATTCATATTGGCATGCTCTATCATAGTACCCTTTTAATCCATCATGTATTCTCACAACTACTTCTTGAATATACGGAGTTGAATAACATTTATAATTATAAAATCATATAGAATGGTTCGGGATGAAGGGGACCTTAAAGATCATCTAGTTCCAGCCTCCAGCCATGGACAGGGACACCTTGCACTAGACCAGGTTGCAAAACCCAGAGATAATTTTTCCTATCCCCAAAGCCTGAGATGGGCTAGAATAGAATATTTCAGTTGGAATTTGATCAATAGTCATCTAGTCTGATCACTTCAGGGCTCACCAAAAGTTAAATTATGTTATGAAGACATTGTCCAAACACCAACAGACTTGGGACATTGACCATTTCTCAGTAAAAACATGCTTCCTACAAGCCTGTTCCAGTGTTAGACCACCCTCTCAGTAAATAAATGCTTCCTAATGTCCAGTCTAATCCTCTCCTGACACAACAGTTAACAATTCCTATGCATCCTATCCAGTGCATCCTATCACTGGATACCAGGGAGATCAGCACCTCCCTCTCCACTTACTTTCTTCAGGAAGCTGTAGAGAGAAAGGAGGTTGCTCCTCAGCCTCTTGTTGTGATTCAGAGCTTCTTCCTTGTGTATAATCAAATTAGTCATACACCTGGAATACAGTTTTTATTATTTCAGGGGAAAATTATTAGTTTTGATCTGACTTGTCAAGATGTTTACATCTTTCATTAAAAAATTCAGGCCAAAATAATTCCAAATTTTGCCCTGTTGTCACCACTGTCAGAATTTATTGATTACTGTGTGCTACATTAAGGAGGTAACTCAGTATATCAAGACACATTTTCTCCACAAAAATATTTTTCTATTTCTCATTGTCAGTTTTGTCTTTCCATAACACAGTTCTCAGTCTAACATTGAAGTACCTGTGGGCACTTGATGAAACTAGACAAATAATGTTTTTTTGTTATATTTTAAATAACCAGCATTAGAACCAAATTTATCTTCTAGGCTGCTGCCATCACATCAGATGTCTTGGATACTCTTGGTAGGCCTGGCCATTACACACTCTTTGCTCCTACTAATGAAGCTTTTGAGAGACTTCCAAGAGGAGTCCTAGAAAGGATTATGGGTGACAAGGTGGCTTCTGAAGGTATGTAGCCTTTTTTTCAAATGAGAAATACAGGTGTCTAGATCAGGAGGTAGAAACTACATTATCGTTCTGGATCTGAAATTAAGCTCCTGTGCTTTCATACATATGGGAGGATTTATTTCTTCCATCTCTGATTTTTCCAATTACCTAATGATTATAAGTCACTGAAAATTTAGTTTCCAAAACGTTGTTTCTGATAGTTCAGCTACACATTTGAGATAGAGATTACTGCCTCTAGAAATGTAGGGCTAACAGAACGTGGGAGTTTCTCATAACTTTCTCTTCAACAGGTTTTTCATACAAAAAAGAAATATTCTTGTAAAAGCTAAGTTGGCCCTGCAAGTTGAACTGAATTTGTGCTATATATTCTGAAACACCATAGCAGTCATCACACTTTTTTGAGAACTACAGTAAATCCAAATAATAGCTGAATCAGTTATGTGAACAGTAATGTAACAGACCACTAAGAAATGGAAAGCTGCAGTTCTGTCATCTCCTTTCTGCTTTCCACTGCACTAAACAAGTTCTCAATCATTTCATTTTAGCTTGATTAAGTCAGTCAATGAAGTCAGTCAAAGAACGGTGAAAAGAAGAATCTGGGCTAATTTCAATGTGAGACGATGACTAAAAATGGAATTCTGAAATAACATCATTTTTTTGATGTGGCTTTTTATTATTTTTTTCAGCTTACTTTCAGGAATTTTTGGCTGATTCTTTTGGTACTCGCACAGGATAGCATGCTGAATCTCAGTTACTATAGAAAAGCTTAATAAAATGCAAATCTGGGCTGGATTTTCATAGCATATATAGTTGTGCGTTTAGAGGTCAATTTGGAGCATATCATCTACAGTCACTAAGTTATATACTCTGTTACATGCAGGATGTCACATAAACTGTATAGTTTTCATAATACTAGGGATGCCAATAATATTTGACCAAAGATGTTTTCTAGAGGCCTGCAGGATCAATTGTCAAATAAATAACTTTCAATAAAGTTTCTATCACTGCAAATATATGTGCTAGATAAGCTAGTAAACAGTTAAAATTTTACCCCCCACCTGTATGTGTATTTTGTGCATGTATATGGATATGTATAAAAATATATGTATCCAAATACCTATATATAGTGTCCTGATCTTTTCTCCACAGCTCTGGTGAAGTTCCATATTTTAAATACTCTCCAGTGCTCTGAAGCCATCACTGGTGGAGCTGTCTATGAGACCTTGGAAGGAAATACAGTAGAAATTGGTTGTGATGGTGAAAGTCTGACTGTGAATGGAGTGAAGATGGTAAAGCGCAAAGATATTGTGACAAGCAATGGTGTTATCCATCTCATTGATGAAGTCTTAATTCCTGATTCTGGTCAGTGATGTGTATGAAAAGCTTCTTATACTGAAGATGTTTTCTACAATCTTACCTTCAGCTCTGTTGGTATGGATAAGGATGGAGAATCCAGGAAAGGGAATAAGCTGTGTGTTAAAATGTTTTTTTTTTTATTTTATTTGCAGCCAAGCAAGTCATCGAGCTTGGTGGTGCCCAGCAGACAACTTTTACAGACCTGGTGGCACAGCTAGGACTCGCATCTTCTCTAAGACCTGAAGGCCAATACACTCTTCTTGCACCTCTGAATGGTGCTTTCTCAGGTTAGTAGCCTTAATAGTTTATTCACTGGATGTCAAAGTAAATAAGAATATATGCTGCATATTAATATTTGTATTTTTTTTATAGATGACACCTTAAGGATGGATCAACGCATTCTTAAAACAATCCTGCAGAATCATATTATAAAAGTGAAAGTTGGGCTCAATGAACTGTACAATGGACAAGAGCTGGAGACAATTGGAGGAAAATTGCTAAGAGTCTTTGTGTATCGCACAGTAAGTGAACAGGGTTTTCTAACACTGTATCACAACTATGAAAATGAAGAATTATGAAAGAGTAAAAGACAAAGCTGAATAAAGCCTCCAACATTTACCAGCATGATTATCTAGCAAAAATTTTCATCTTTTAGGCTAAGAAAGTGTGAAAATCTAATTTTTATCAATAGGAACTTTGCACAGAAGACACTTTGGGAAAACAAAGCAAAATTTCATATTTGGCCATCCATTAGTTAATTTTTATTATTTTGTTTGTTTGTTAAGAGCTAGTTAAGAAAATTCTCAAGGGGAAACTGAAAAATAAAGTTTGGAAATATTTACATCATATTTTGCTACTTTTGCTTTCTCAAGCAACATCAGATTTCTTGGCAAGAACACAAAATTTGACTGTAGGAAATACATATGAATCTTATTTTTAAATTTAGAAACCTGTTGGGAAGTATGTATCCATCTCATTTTATCAGATATGTTTAAATGTGTATCACTGTGTGAAACCTGCACTTGTTTCTCTTTTAATCAGGCTGTATGTATTGAAAATTCATGTATGGTCAGAGGAAGTAAAGAAGGAAGGAATGGTTTTATTCACATTTTTAGACAGATCATCAATCCAGCAGAAAAGACGCTGCATGAAATGCTGAGGAATGATAAGCGTTTTAGGTGAGTAGTGGTTTTGACAGCTGTGAGATTTCCCTGGAGATAGCAACTCTAGGATATGCAGCACAGGTGGTCTGAGAAATAATTGTGGGCTGAGGGTTGCTGGATTTTGAGGGACATGGAGGGCAGGGAAGGGGTTATTGCCTCCTCAAAAAAAAAAAAATGGAGAAAGAAAATATGGGAGGTTGGGGAACAAAATGTGTTTTTCTCTAGCTATACACTGAAAGGGCTCTCAGACTTAATGTTCTAATGGGTGTTTAAGTATATAGCTATCTGTAAGACACCAGAGTGAGAGGAGTAAAAAGACAAAATTGAGTAATACCTCCAGAACTATAAATACAGCAGTGTCTGGTGGTTTAGTTAATGAGTAGTACAATTCCATATGGGTGCAGCATGACTTTATGCCCTTCCAGTGCATATTTCTATTTCCTTCCTGCAAGTATCTCCATACTTTCAGAACGAACAGCCACCCTTGTCATCTTCATCTCTTTGATTGGTGGGGACTTAATTTGATAAATTCTGCTTTGATGCAGTCTGACAATTCCCCCCCCCAATCCTTTTTCTTCAGTCTGCTACTTTTAAGACTGTTCTTTTTTTTTATTTCCTTCCTCCACTTCTGCGAAATAGTGAGATTGTTACGTTATCAAAAAATGAGGAAACTAAATGCCTGGACCCAAGTGCAGTGTATTATTTTTGATTTGTTTCTTTGCTGTAAACAGTGTTTTCCTCAGTCTGGTGAAAGCTGCAGATTTAGATGATGTTCTGTCACGACCTGGAGAATGGACTCTATTTGTTCCTACTAATGATGCCTTTAAAGGTTTGACTGATGATGATAAGGATATACTGATAAGTAAGTAACTTAAGAAAAATAGAAATGTATGCAAAGATAAAATTAAAGGGAAAGGTTGCTAGTGCTTTTCTTACACAAAAGCTATCTGATAAAACAGTTTGCTTTTGGCTAAGAGCAGGTCATAGGCCATCCTTAAATTCATTCCTTCCTGGCGAATAGGGAAAATAACTTTTTGAAAAAAAACAACCAAGCAACTGAGATGAATTTAAATTTAAACTTCTGTCCTTGATATAGTATTATTCCAAGATGTAATTACCATCAAAACTAAAAACTGCATTCATTTAATTCATTTTAACTTGTCATTTTATTCAACCTTGTTACAATTTTTTTTTTCAGCTGAAAAGTCTCTTCTATTCTCTTTCTTTTCTAGTCATGGCCATTGCAGTAAAAGATATTTAATACTGACTTTCCTGTCATTCCTTTCTCTTCTCCGCCCAGTGATCTCTAATGTCACTTGTGCTCTACAAATTAAATATTAAATATGCAATATTAAATTCAATTTTATGTAATTTCAACTTTATGTAGTTTCTTTAATGTCATGCTTTATTACCATAAGAGAAGAAACACTGAATACTCCATATCTCATGCAGAACTTCCCACTAGAGAGGTAGACTGTGGCCATAGCACTATGACTATTTTTAGTTTATTTGAGAGTAATGTGAACTTAGCTTGTGCACAAATACAGGAAGAGTGACTGCCTTGAATCCGACATCAGATTTTCCATTACTGAAATTTTTAGGACAAAGTTTGTTGACATGAAACCAAATCCCATGAATCTGTAATGCTTTCAAAGAATCCACCTTGAAGCATTGATAAGCAGCAACCCAGCTCTCTACAGCCTTCATCTCACTGTGAATTTGAATTGGCTATACCTTTAAAGTCAAAATAGGGTCTAAATTACCTTCTAGTGTGTGTCTCTAGTGACTAGCAATAAAATAACAATTTAAATGACTAGCATTAGCTAGCTATAAAATGAAATTAAGCCTGTCCCAAAGCTACGAACTGAAGTAGCTGGATGAGATTGTTCTGTATTTATTGGACTGTATTCTGTGATTCTGTGCTATAGTTATTTTATTAACAAAGATTGAATTTATCAGGTCTATTATTTTTATCTTAACCTACAATTTGATGTACACAAGGCCCATGAGATTTTGGATTATTTCTATAATTAAGAATACAATTATATTCTGCTTTACAAACGCTTTATGTACTATCTTTTCCTGTCATTATTACTCAGTTTTTACTTACTTTGCTTGGCAAATGAGATTTTAATTTACCCTCTTTCTTCCTTTCATTTTTGTTTTCTTTTCTTTGGTCGTCAGAATGACCATTTTTTGTGTCAGATTACATTCTGGAATTCTGTCTTGGCTTTTTTGAAGACATTACATTAGTTACTAAGGAATATAAAAACATTTTTTTTTTTTTATCTGTAAGAAAGACACAAACCAAAGATTATTTTAATCAGTAACTATTGTGACATAGAAAAAAGCTAATCTGATAGTTGGTGAAATCAGCTTCTGAATGGCCATGTTTAGGCTTTGTGTATAACTTGATGCTATCTATGAATGATCTATTCAGAAAATCTGTGTTAATTTTAGTAAGCAGAAGAGCATTTAATTGCATTTCAGTAGTAAAATGAATTGCAGTAATATCAGTGATCAAAATAAAAAGTTTTTTTTTAACCAGCATTTTCCATTGCAGCTTCATCAAGGCCGAAACTCATAGTAACAATCAATATTAGCATGTAATGTTAATATGAAATTTGTAATAACATGGTCAATATTACATGTAGCAGTAAGCAGATGTGTATTAGAACTGCTCAGCTTGATACCTGATCTCCTCTGAGAGCTGTAGGTATTCCTGCAGACCAGCATATGACTCTGAAACTACATGGACCCAGAGCACCAGACAGTCCTCTCAGAACAATAATTTCAGCTTCAGAATCCATATCCTTCTTAAGACAGTCTCAAAATGTTGGCTTTTAGTTTCTTTTCTTCCCAAATAGGAAAGTCAAACTTTGAAATATAGAAATTATTCTTATAATAAAGTGGTTTTCCCCTTTCCCAACTTCTTTAAGCTATGTCTGTTCTCTATAAGGGCAGATAAAACAATCAATCCGAATTACTCCTTTTCTGCCTGAAGTTAATAGTAACTTGCTCCTGCCCTTTATTGGAAAAGATGTGTATATAAAGGATTGTGAGTTATTCCCAACCATCTCAGAAGCATGTTGCCCTAAGAGAATAATTATATTAATTGTTAGATATGGTTCTCTTTGGTTGCAAAAGTGTTAAGATTGGAATTTCTCCAGTAGCTTGGTGAAACTTAATATTGCCAACTGCTCAGTGGTCCTGAAATGATTATTGTTACAAATGATTTATGGAATATACTTAAGAGAAAGGCAACAAATTCTGATTAGAGGTGCAAGCAAATAACAGGAAGTAATAAAAACAGGAAAATGCTGGCTTTTTTTTCCATTATTTTGTATAGGATTTCTCACATTACCTTTGTGATTACGTTCTGAGTACCTTTTTTGTCATGTGGTTGGGGTTTTTTCTTCTGTCCTCATTTGAACAGTTTTAAACATAATGTATTCATGGTAGTGTCATTTATGTTGCGCTTAATTTTGTGTCAAGTCTGTGTGAATCCATGAATTTCTGGAAAGAAAGAACTATCCACTATCATTTAATTATTACTTCTACTTTTCTTTTTAAATAGGAGACAAAAATGCTCTCAGGAATATTCTTCTTTACCACTTAACACAAGGAGTTTTCATTGGAAGTGGCTTTGAGCCTGGTGTGACAAACATTCTTAAAACCATCCAAGGAGGGAAACTCTATTTGAAAACAGTTAAGTGTTGAAAAGGAAGTCTCACTGATACAGCCTTGTAACAGGGATTTGACATTCCATGTCTATCCACATTACAGAATGGGATGCATTTCTCTAAACACTGTATTAGGCTTAGGGTTATTTTTTTTTTATTTCCCTAATAATTTGTGTTCTCTTTTTATCTTTTACTAGGTAAATGATACCCTTCTTGTCAATGAACTGAAATCAAGAGAATCTGACCTCATGGCAACCAATGGTGTCATTCATGTTATTGATAAACTCCTATATCCAGCAGGTGAGTATTAGTTCATGGAATCTGATACCCTCTTCTGAATCTGTTTGAATGTTATGTAGGTGAAATAACTCCAAAAAAAATATAATTCCTTTGAAAAGACAACTTCTATGTGGAATGAGAAGCAGAAAATTTACCTCACTACTCATTTTGTGGAAGAATCTTAGTTGAAACTGTGGAAACTCTTCAAAATGCCATGAAAGTCAATTAGATAGTAGACAACATTCCATAGGCTATCTTTTCAATTCATATGGAAGAATGTATACGTACAAGTACGCATTTGTGTGAGTGTTTGAAAGTGATTACATCTCCTGATCGCTGTAAATGAAAGCAAAATGAATGCAGATGTTTATTCTTACATGCCTATTTCTCTTGTCAGATCTGCCTGTTGGAAATGACCAGTTGCTCACAATCCTGAAGAAGTTGATTAAGTACATTCAAATTAAGGTACTCTTTGAATAATGATCCCTTTGTTCTTTTGGCAGGATATGTGAAACTGTATGCATTATAATTTGTAAATGATTTTCTGGTCCCTCTGTTTCTTCAGCAGACAACACATTCAGTAGCTTTCAATTACCTGAATATAATCATGAATCATACTCTGCAGTTAAAAGTTAGAATTTATGTTTTTCAACACCATACACTTGCAGAATGTTTGTATTTGTATAACTCCAATGTGAACTGGCCAGAATCTGTTCTTTGGTTCAGATACACTTTATCACGCCAGCAAAATTAATCACTTCTAAATTCTTGAGATAATCTGTAAAAGAAATGCTGAGTGGCTAAATTGCTATGTCATTAAAACCATCAATAGCATGTGGAGAGAAATAGGTGTTGTTATCTGTCTCAACTATCCTTTTGAGATTATGTTTTGCCCTCAGCAATGAATGAGAGTATCTAAACAAACCTCTAGATAAACAAAGCAGTGAATCCTACCAACACTCATTAGGAAACTAGAAGGCAAGTGCTCTTTCTTTTCATTTTTTAAATTACTTTTCTGTATTTATAGTTTGTTCGTGACAGTACCTTCAAAGAGATTCCACTGACGTTTTACAGTAAGTTCATTTTAAATATTACCAGATGGGTTTAATATTGCTTGTTAAATCTTGCCAATTCCAATCTTGAATCACAGATCTATTTTGTTTTCAATCAAAAAGAAAACAATTTCTGGGAAAGTAAGATGTGCCAATGAAGCGTAGGAAGAGAAAGACTCACGGTAGAATATTTCTGGCTGCTGTGCTACTGTACATATTTTTTTCCCTTTCCAGATGTGTGACAGGAAAATAACCCTGAAGTAAGATGTTCAGACTCTTTGGAGTAGGCACGATACATGTGGAAAGGATTGTTTTTTTTTTTTAGTTTTCAGCCAAGATTCGATGTTTGGTGCATAGCAGAGTTGTACAGCCTCTCTCTCCAAGACATAACTTTGTCCTTTACTGACTGTCCAAGACGTAGCATTGACCAAACTCTGCACTGAAATGTCTTGGGTTTGTTTTGTTGGTCTTTTTTCTTTTCATAAATGCTTCAAGGGAACAGAATGTACCTATTTCACCTATCTCCCATCCATGCAAATGTGATGCTTGTGTGAGAGATGGTTATTCTAACCACTTTCTCTTTAGGCAGTAAATGTAAAAAATGAATCATTTTTGCTCTCTTGCAGCTTTTCTCAGGATTTGCTTTTAGCTTCTACATATAAAATAGAAGCCATTGAAGCAATCTGTTAGAAGACAAAGGTCCTACTGAAGCCTTGGCTTGTGAGGAAATGTGAATTTAGGCAAATGGTGAAATTTCTATGGGATTCTACACACATTTCTCAGTAGAAATTAAGACCTTCACATAAGGCTTTTAAAAATTGAGAATCATAGAATTATATAATCATTGAATAGTTAGGGTGGGAAAGGACCTTAAGGTCATCTAGTTCCAATCCCCCTGCCATGAGCAGGGACACCTCCCACTAAATCATGCCACCCAAGGCTCTGTCCAACCAGGCCTTGAATTGACACACTGAATTTAAAAGACGCTTGAAACAATATCTTGATGGCAAGTTGAATATGAGTCAACAGTGTGACCTGAAAGTCAGAAAGACAAGCCATGTCCTGGGTGCATCCAGCAACAGCATAGCCAGAGAGTTGTGGAAGGTAACTGTCCTACTCTACACTGCACTGGTGGAGCCCTATGTCAAGCACTCTGGGGTTCCTCAACATAAGGACGTTGAACTATTTGAGTGTGTCCAGAGGCAGGCAATCAAGAGGGTGAAAAACCTCAAAGGAAGACATCACAATCTACAATTCCCTCAAAGGGAAGAGCAGAGAGAAAAGTGCTGATGTCTCTCTGGTGACCAGCGATAGGACACAAGAAAATGGGATGAAGCTGCATCAGGGGAAGTTCAAATTGTCATTGGGAAAAGCTTCTTCACTGAGAGGGTAGCTAGTCACTGCAACAGGCTCCCAAGGGAAATGATCTTGGTATCAAGTCTGTGAGTGTCTAGATGATGCTTTTAGTCATACGGTTTAGTTTAGGTAGTCCTGTGAGAAGCAGGGAGTTGGACTCAATGATACTTATAGGTCCTTTCTGACTTGAGATATTCTGTGATTCTATGATTCTATCTCCCATGATGAGTGAGAATAGCACAGGAAGCAATGCCTGTGAGCTGAAGCAAGGGAGGTCAATGTCAGACATTGACTGATTTAGTTAAATATGGGAATGGAAAGGCTGAAAGCTCTCTACCAGCAAAGGCTTCTCTACCACTGAATGGATACAAGTCAAATAACAATCTGTCAGAGTTATTCAATGAATATTTGAGTCTGGTTTAGGTTTAAAGGGAGAATTTGATCTCTCAAGGGCACCACTGTTGTGCTTTCCATGACATTCTATCAAGTGTAAGAGCAGTTGTAAATGTCAGAGCGTTTCCTCCATTTACCAGGTCAGCTCCCTGAAAAAAAGAAAAGAGCAATATTTTGATTTAAGATATGTCAGGGAATTGTGCAAATCTTTGTGCAGGGAACAATATGAGCTGTTGTTATTATGTGCCTTACATTATCATGGGTTTCATGACTAGTGGGTATCATAAGGCGCAAAGAAAGGCAACTGGCATGAGAGCAGACTCTGTCTGCAGGTGATTTGTATACACAACCATTTAATAACTAGAACTGAAATCCATATTCTAGATCCCTCGAGTAAGCTTTTCATCCATAGATATCTATGATTTTACCCACATCTTTTTGACCAGACCAAATGTAAATGATTGCCATGCAGAAACTATAAGAATGTGCTTTACATTCCATTTTTTATACTTTCAGAAATTAACATAATTGAAAGCAACGTTCAGCCCATCATCAGAAAGGAAGGTAAATGAAGCCCCTAGTATATATATTTCTGTATATGTTCAAATTCATGTACAGAATATATATTGCATATATTTCTTTTATAGGATGCATTTTGTTCTTAACAACTCCAGGACTTTCAACACTTTGCTAGAAAAGCAAAGATACAAATATTGCAATTAGAACTGGCTGAAACATTTTGTATAAAAACATTTATGATAGCTGTTCTCTCAAATGGATTTTCTCCTTTTTCTAGGGCCATTTAAAAAAACAGTTTTAAAATCATCTTTTTTCAAACCATTTCTTTACGTGCCTGAAATCTTTGCATAATTTCAATAAAAACATGCTCTTTTTAGATGAACTTTTTGTTAGAAAATTTTTGAAAGCCTTTTAATTAAACCCCTTTTTTATCGAAGTAGTTTAAAAAGAAATAATTAGAATTGTTTGTAATACTTTGTAGGAAAAAAACAATATCTGTTCTTTTGTCAATGGTTTTCAATCAGTTCTAAATACCAATATCTGTCAGATGCCTGGAAAGGGTAGTTAGACAAACTTTTGGTTTTCAGTTTCTCAAGACAAAAGCATGACTTAAAGATCAGTGATAGGACTGAAGAAAACAGCAAGTGAAGCTGGCACTGCCAAAATGACTCATGATTCGTAACTTAACTAAATCACCCATTGATTTCACTAGACCAAGTACACAGCTAATGAGCTCCAGTTCCACACTGAAATAGAAATGCTAATAGGGAATCTTGTTGAGTCCAGCTGAAGAGAAAGGCAGTTTAAAATGTCTAGTCTATTTAATCATTGTTTCTTGGAGGATTCCCAGCAGAAATGACACGATCTTGCTTTTTCAGGAGCTTGACTGTGCTTCATGACACTTAGAATTAGCCACCATCTTGCATATATCTACTGATCTTTGTTGCCTAGTCTCCATCATAAGGTCAGATCCACAGAGCAGTATAAATAGATAGATGATTGTATGTAGCAATTCAACCAAGATATTTTAGAAATGTTCCTATGATAAAAGTGAATCACTCTCTGAATGTGCCTATTCTTTTATGTTAAAGACAGGTTATACAGTTTACCTGATTTACATGATGTTTGGAAGTTGAAAGTTAACTGAAACAAAAAATTGAATGTCTGAGCACTTCTGTGGTCAAATATGCAACTAAATATTATTTACCAGAAAAAGTAATTTAATATCTTAGTGAGTATTGAAGAGTTTCCACTGCCAGTACAGTAATTCTGCTTTGGGACACGCTCCAGGGAATGGTCTCTGGCTAGCACAGCCTTCCTGCGGACAATTCAAAAAGAGACCCAATAAAGGCAATTCTGGCCCTTCTGAGATTGTCAGTAGTAACAGGAGTGAGTAGAAACTCACATCAAAACCATTTAAGCTCATGGTTTTCTGCAGAAAAAAAGCTGGCAAACTTACATGTTAATTTGTGTAACATATGTCAGGAAGTTCTAGCAGATCAGGATGGAAAGAAGATTTTAGGAAAAAAAGAAAAGCCACCAACACCAAGATCAGTGTGATGTCTGCCCTTTCCTATCTCAGTATTTCCTACTTGAGTTTTGCTTCCATTGTCCATACATAGGCAAATTAAGGGGATCTAAAAGTTAAATCTGATTGAAACCCAGATCTTAATGGATTAAATTTTCAAAGGATTGATCCTAGAGTAAGCAGTATAGCAAACTATGGTTGTACCTTTTGTTTTGCATACATCTGCTGTATCAGTCACATAGGGAGGTACAGTACTTTAGAAATAATGGAAAAAGCAATGGGTTGTTCAGTTATTTAAAATGCAGAGCAGATGAATAGAGTTCTATAATAACTAGACATCATTATGATCCTGTCATATAATTTCATCTGCAGCAAATAAATGTATTATTTACCTGTAAATTCTAACTTATACAGTCATCTGCTGCAAAAGCAAACAAAATTTTTTGCTTGGATTTGTTGCTATTGAAGGCCTGGATTGTACTGTTTTCAACAATTAGCACCAGGTTACATGTATTAAAAGCTACTGTTAGATCCTGGTCGGTAATTAAAAAACAAATCTATGAAGTATCAACTTCTACATAAATTCATATAAAGAAAGGTTTTTAAGGGTTTTGTAATGAAAGTGAGAGAGATGGACTGTGTTAAGTTTCTAAGTCTGAAAAGTGAATAAAGACTTGCTGTAGCAAACAGTTCCTTTAAGTAGAAGTGCTGCTGTAACACTCACTACAGAGCTGTAATTCCTGTTAAATGACTGCATCGATGGTATGTTCTTAATTTATTTCCTATCTGCTGCTCCAGGCTGTCAGACAGAGATAACTTTGGATCAGTCTGGTCTATAGGGACTGCATAAGATTAAGAGGCTTGTTTTGGCTATTGAAATCAAGATGACCTCTCCCATGCAACTCAAAGAATGTCAGACATTAATGCTGATAGATATCATTACAGCTGTTCCAGTTGATCTTTGATGTTTATTTTTATTTCTTTAAGCTGGGTGACCACTGGCTAAGTCTAGTTGAAAACCCTTTTGAAGCAAGCTAAAATCCCCAAAACCAACAAATAATAAATAAATACATACATTAGCCATAAGGGAATTATGATTAAAAGACATAGGTATCTTCCTCTTGGATACCTATACAGTTAGTTGCAAATAACAGCAGAAACAGTTCTCTCTATATTTATTTTCTAAGCTTTCACTCAATAGTTTGCATCACTTGTGGAGCTTTAGCTGCAAGATTCCAGCAGCACTGCAGAGTAGCCTTCTCTATCAATATATGCTGAGGAAGACTTCCTTTCAGCTTCTGAGGATCTATTTTTTGCCTGAGACTTGTTAAAAATAATCAGACATGTAAAAATAATAAAATTGTAAATAGCAAGTATGCAATGGGTTATGATTTTAAAATTGCATGGGAGGAAGTGCAAGATTGCACAGCATCAATGCAAATGTTTTTTCATATTTTAAAAATACTTTGTTGAGTCATTTGGTTTATTTGGGGTAAGGGGAATAATTTGAGCTTCATCTCAGCCCCATGGAACACCGTAAATATTTTTATGACTCTATAACACGTTGTTTCTTTCCTATGTCACAGACCCATCTATCACACAGCTGACTAAATTAATTGAAGGGGAACCTGAGTTCAAAATAGTCAGGGAAGGGGAGACAGTAACTAAAGTGATTCATGGAGGTTTGTATGCTTTCAGCAACACAATTTGTGTTAGTTAAAATCTGACTCATTAACTATTCCCAGTTTCTAATTTATGTAGGTGATGTTCTGTTAAAAACCTGTTCTGTTTTGACAAGAATTTTTTGAAGCTTTGTAATGTTATTGCATCATTTCATTCTCATCGTGCATTTCAAAAGCTTGGAAGTTTTTTTGCCGATCTGTATTACACTAGTATGAAGTCCTATAGCTACAGTTGACACTGTTAGAAATATTCTGCATGCTGATGTAACATCTCTCATTTAAGAATTATTTGTTGGTTTTTGTCCTGCAATCAAAAATGCATTATGTGATTCTATGATAGAAAGGCAATTTTTATTAGCTAGAGAGGTAAACTTCTGCTTTGCTAGGGGCATTGAAAGCTCATGTCTAGGAATTTTTTTAAAGGAAAAGAGCATCTGGCCATCCTAAATTTTGAGGAAACTTAGTTCCTAATCTTTTATGAACATTTTTATATTTTGTAAAATATGCTATAGTTTTTCCTTGTGTCCTTCAGCAGAATCTCAAAAAACAGCACTTGTAACACCGTTCATTACTTGCTTAATGTCTTCAATTTAAAAATCCTTATAGAACCAATTATTAAAACATACACCAAAATCATTGATGGGCGACCCGTGGAAGTGACAGAGAAAAAAGTAACAGAAGAAAGAATTATTCAAGGTAAATTATGCCAATCTTTTCAAATTTATTGAAGTTCACCATTAGATACAAACGTAATGTAACTTAAATTTGGTCTTAATGCCTAAACTGCATTTCCTGAAGAGGTCATTTTCCCCTAATACTTCCCACTGCCTATGTATGGCCCAAATTCTGGCTGTGTGTGATACACCTGCATATGCAGAAATGCCAACAATATTTTAACAGAATGCAAACCAATAAAAATTATCCTGTTTTTTTTTCTTTTTTTTTTTTTTTTGTCTTTGCTAAATGCCTGAGATGAGACTGCTTTTATCACATTTATTTAGTTTGGTTTTCTTTAAGATAGAAGACTTCTTTGTGTGTGAGTGAACTTTGGAGGTGTGTATCTCCAGGTAGGTTTCATTTGGCAAAAGGCAGGTCTTCAATGTGTAGATTACCTAATTCTGCACGCCATCCCAAGCTTCCTTGACAGTCATTTCCAAGAAACAACTTCTCTGTTTCTTTGTAAGGAGGAGCCTCCACTGACATTTGTATTTAGCCAATATAAGATAAAATTTATGTGTATCTGTGTGCTTTGATCTTCTCCCACACTAACTTTCAAACTCTTTGGCCAGTTGCTCTTTAGCCAAAACACTTGAAATTGGCCATTTTCAAGTATATTTGACCCAATATAGAGATATTTCTTTAAGAATTCTAGACACTTTACAGAAATTGAAAGGGGAAGAGGGCATATTTAAACAGTCTCAAGTTCTTTGCTAACACATTTTGATCTGCTTGGTTAAATATCAGTCTGAATGCTGCCATTAAAATTTTGTCTGCCAGATCAGCTGTAAGGGAAAGACAGCACTATAGGAACATACTGACTTAGCAGGAATCATTCAAGCAAGAGAGAAATAAAGAATGAAACTAAAGTTAATCTCAGAAAACTATTTACTACAATGGAAATACTGAATGAAAAAAAATTGTGGTTTCTATTAAAAGTGGGTATATTTTTCAATACAAGAATATAAAATGATATTTTTCTCATTTTTCAATTTAATTTTAATAATATCTCACACAAAATAGTCAATATAGTGTAAAATGCTAGTGTTTCATACCCAATATTTTCCTTTATTCCCTCTGTACTAGAAACTGATAAAGAATCTCAAATATTATGATTTGAAATTATTCATAGCAGTAACAAAGGCAACAACATATATTTACAACAGTGGATCCAGACTCTTTTTGCACCTAGGAAACATGTAATTTATGACCTAAAATGTTTAAAACTGTGTCTTAATTTAAGTTTGTGAGCAGATATTTACTGTATCTTTCCTGCTTATGGTAAGTATGTTAAATTTGTCTAAGTACTTTCCTGAATAGATTTGAATACTCTTAGTAAGCCTCTTGCAGTTTGATTTGGGACACAGTGAAAGTAAAAGGTCATAAAATCAGTTTAATGAATCTTAACTATGGCACCATCCTAAGTGTTAAGTAGGGAAAAGTTAATTTCAAAAGGCAGCCTTGTTATATCAGATTAAAACACTGTCTCACACATCTTTTTTTCAGGTCCTGAAATAAAATATACCAGAATTACTGCGGGTGGTTCAGACAATGAAGAAAAGTTAAAGAAATTGCTTGAAGAAGGTTAGTATCCTTGTTTTCTTCCCTTCTTTAAAAAAAAAAAATATTAAAAATTGTATTACTTAAGTAATTACTAAATGGGTGCTTCATGTTTTCAGCAAAGGTGCTCATACTGCAAAATCATACCCAGAGATTAAACCTCAGAACCTGAGAAAAATCTAAATCTAGTGTTCTGGTTTGAGTCTCTGATCTTCACATTTCAGTCATCCCCAGAGTGGATGCTGCCTGGCTTTAGTACATAATATGCTGTGTTTCTCACAAAATACAGTGTTTTCAGTGTTTACATGGAATTTAATATCCTAACAGATCAATTGTGTAATTCAGCAAAATCTACGGCAGGATTAATTCAGTAATATGATGTTACAGAATTGCCAAATGTTTTCTGTAAATCAACTTCTTGCCATAACCTGTATTCTACCAGAGGTTACCAAGGTGACCAAATTTATTGAAGGTGATGGTCATTTACTTGAAGATGAAGAAATCAAAAGACTTCTGCAGGGAGGTAATTCAGTGTACTATAACTAACCTTTTTGCAACAGGTTATGATAACTGAAACTCCTCAGATATTTTGATCTCAACATTTTAAAGACTGACTTAGCAGAAGCACAATTTTAATGGCATAAAAAATAGAATGCCTTATATGAAGTGTCAGACGTCTTTGAAATGGAAATAGGTACTAAAATTTGATTAATATTTTTTTATTAGAGTCATATGAAAAAATATTATATTTGATGGTTTTCAGTCTTTAAAAGGTTTTCTAATTAAAACTCCGGAGAGCAATGAAGATTTATTCCTCTAACTGTGAACACTTTTTTTTTTTCCCCAAACAAATTTTAATCTGTAAAAAGCACTTATGAAGTGGAAAGCATTGTAATAGGCTAAATTCATCTTACTTATCAGTCCTTCGGAAATGAATATTCATTGCCCTCAAGTTAACAATTAAAGGCATGTTTAGCATTCTTCTTTCAGTGCTTACAGGTGATGAATATCAAGGCATTAACTATAATTTTCTTCAAATATAGCATTCCAAGGAATGGTTTTCTTTCCTTCTTGCTCTTTTAATTCTAACAGTTTTGGCAATATATAACCAGTAGCTGTTGAAAACTAGTAAAAGAACTTATGCTTAAAATTAATCTTTATTTATGAATTTGGAATGTTCTCTGCTTAATGTAGATTAGAAAAACTACATATAATAGCAAAGGAGAATAAAAAAAGAGAATTCAAGTGATGTGGTTTTAGTAAATGTTAGCTTAAACCTGGAGGAGAAGCTCAAAAATATGTATGTATGTTTCTCTTGGCATAAATGAATTGAATCCACTTCATCTTAAGTTCAATACTTAATAAGTTACAAACTTGACAACCTCTTGTGAAATAACTCACAGCCAGCTGTGTTCAATGAGCTAAATAGTATAGTTGTTCAAAAGCACTATTTTGTAGGTGTGTCTTCACTTAAGTAAAAAATAATAGTGATGCTGAGCAACTGAACTGCTCTCCACTAAAAAAAGAAAAAATAAATATTGGTAATAGAGCTAGTTTTAGACAAAAGCCAAGAGATGGTTATGAATACTATAGACTGTATTTCTTCTGTTTTAGACATCTAAACCTTAAAGATTTGCCTAAAATTTGCATTAGTAAACTAGGCACCTCCCATATGAAAATAGGCTGAGAAAGTTGGGTCTGTTCAGCCTGGAGAAGAGAAGGCTGGGTAAAGACCACATAGCAGCCTTCCGGTATTTGAAAGGGGCCTATAGGGATGCTGGAAAGAGACTCTTCAATAAGGACTTTGGTGATAGGACAAGGGGTACCGGATTCAACCTAAAACAGGGGAAGTTTAGATTGGATATGAGGATTGGATATATTTACAGTAAGCGTGGTGAGGCACTGAAATGGGTTGCCCAGGGAAGTTGTGAATGCTCCCTTGCTGGCAGTGTTCAAGGCCAGGTTGAACAGAGCCTTGGGTGGCATGGCTTAGTTTGAGGTGTCCCTACCCATGGCAGAGGGGCTGAAATTAGGTGATCTTAAGGTCCTTTCCAACCCTAACTACTCTATGATTCTATGATTTTCCTATAATCATTGGAGAGGAATAGGAACTTCCAGAGGGTTTTTTATTTTATCCTAAGTTTCCTACCTATATAAAAAGAGTTACTCTCTGGACATGCCTATTTTAAGTATTCAATAATTACAAGGAATGTTGAAAGTTGAAAATGAAAGAAATTATAGCAAGAAAATCCCTCCATATAGTGGACTATGTTCCATAGGTTTCAACCAACCAGTGAAGAGCAGGATCAAACTTTATCTGTATAGCTCTTCAAAATTCACATAACAGGTCTTATGTTAGAATCTAACAATTCTAATTGCAATTGTAAACATCTCCAGTTACAGAGATACACAGTTAAATAGACATAATCTGTAGAGACACATCTCACAGGGATTCTGTGTGTGTATGGAAAAGACATAAGTAGTTTCTTCGTAGAAAATTTGGAAAAGACAATATTGTCTCTTGAATTCTTACTGGTTTTCCTTGCTATTATATGTTAGTTTGCATAAATATCCTGCTTTACGATGGAACAAATGACAGATTTGTCTCTTTATTCAATTTGTTTTTTCTCTATCTTCCATTATTTATTCAGTCAGCTACCCTTGGCTGCCATGACAATACCTTACCATACTTTTAGCCAATAAAAGCAGATACACATGTTGTTTTGTGGCTGTTAGTGACAATGTTTTATGGACCTCTTGTCTACATCAAAATTCTTCTGTTTTGCTGAAAATTTCCTAAACATTTAAATCTGACTCCAGTCACAAACAAATGTATTGCTGCTGTCTAAAGTAAAAGGATGATTTAATATGGGCTGTAATATTATACAATATCCAGCACTGCTTATTACAATCAGCAGTCCTTGCTGAAACAAAGCTTCAAGTCAAGATTGCAATGGATGACACTCAACCCCACAGAAGGAATCACCTGTGGCAGGGCCAAGGAAATGAGAGGCACCTTACAGCATGAATAATATGGTGGCCTGCATCCTCCTACATCCCCAAAGTGACATTTTTTCCACTGAAGGCTCCTTGCATATGAAAAAATTCTATGCCAGATTTAACTCATTTGTTTTTGATGCTTACCATAGCTGGAACTGAGTACACCAAGGTTACTAAAGTTATTGAGAGAGAGCCACAGATAATCGAGAGAGAAATCAAGAAGGTCCATCTGGAAGGTTAGTTTGTCTAAAAATCCAGTATCACCAAGACCTGCTTTGTCCGAAGTGATCATTCCAGGTGGGGTTTTATAGTATTTATTCACAAAAATTACTTAGGTCTAAAGCCAGTATTTTAGCAAAAAGAGTTTTACAATTGTTTTGGAAAAGAATTCTTTCACTGATGTTGCAGAGAAAAATATTGAGGCTTACCTTGTGTCTAAAAGTAACTAAAACTTTTGACAAGTGTAGTAGACAAGAGGAAATGTCTAACTACAAAGCTTAGGTAAAAGTTTTGAGGGAGCAAATACCGTAAGAATTGCCTTGTCTCTAAGCAGCACAACCAGAAGAAGACCACGTGAGTTGTTTTTGAGTTATTTCTTGTCAGTGTTAATGTGACCTGTTCATGTGAGGGGTTCTCAGCTTGATGAAAGGGTGGAGGGTGGAGGGAATATAACCTCTGGGGTTGAGTAAATATCTCAATGAATTCTGGAATTTCTCTACCTTTATTCTGTTTTTAAATGAGGGAAATTCTTGTGTTTGAAAAAGCTGAATGGTGTCAATGAACCTCGTACAGGAGCCAAATACAATTCAGTCTGGCTTTATGCAAGGAATTTGTTCTTCCAAGTTTAAGAATCGCATTTTTATATGCTTCATTCAAAGTTAAGAAGTGGCTTCTTCAGGGTTCCTTTTATATTTGTATGAATGTCTTTTTTCAACTCTAATTCTAATAAGGCAGAATAAACTATGATGTCAGCATTTGAACTAAGTCATAAAATGGTTTGGGTTGGAAGGAACCTTGAAGATCATCTAGTTCCAACCTCTCTGCCATGGGGAGGGATACCTTCCACTTGACCAAGTTGCTCAAAGCCCCATCCAACTTGGCCTTGAACACTGCCAAAGATGGAGCAGCTGCAGCTTCTCTGGGGAACCTGTGCCAGTGCCTCACCACCCTCACAGAAAAGAATTTTTCCCTTATATATAATCTAAATCTAGCCCCTTGCAGTTTAAAGCCATTCCCCTTGTCCTATTCCTACATGCCTTTGTAAAAAGTCCCTCTCCAGATTTCTTGTAAGACCCCTTTAGGTACTGGAAGACTGTTAGAAGGTCTTCTCAGAGCCTTCTCTTCTCCAGGCTGAACAACCCCAGTCCTCTTAGCCTGTCTTTGTAGGGAAGGTGCTCCAGCCCTCTGGTCATCTTAATGATCCTCATCTGGAAACTGCAGTAGGTCCATGTCCTCTTTTCTTGGGGGCCACAGAATTGAACACAGTAGGAAAAAATTGATGGCTCATGGAGAATGAAGTTAAATAAATATTTTCTTAATTCTGATGTCTATACTAAATACTGAAATTATACCATAGTGTTTGTATGATTTCAGTGCTGAGTAGTACAAAGCATACAGGGAAGTCAAGTATTCCCTGAAAATGACAGACAGATATGATCTTCAGCCATGAGGTTTATGTGAAAGCAGAATTATATGGACAGCATATTAGTATGGAAATCATACTTTGGATGGACCATGTACTGTTCTTGTCAGGGCAGTGCAGATCTTAAATATATTGGTGCAGATACCCAGTATTTAGCCTCAGCTGTAATGAGGTAAAGCCAGTATTTCAGGATTATGCATTTATATACCCTCCTTCAGGATGAAAATACTACTGACTGTAGCTAGTTAAGGAAAAATGCAGTACTTGGTGGTTGTAAAGAAAACCACTGCAGTAACATTTCTGTGGCAGTTACAGAAAAATTCTCTCTTATGTTTGTGAAATGCTTTTCCTCCTAGTGAGGAGAAATCTGGTTTAAAATATGCCTCAATTTTTTTTATGAGAAAGAGGAAAAGGTGTCTATAGTTTCACTGAATCAGGATTTTGTAAAACATATGTATCTGCTAATGAGAGTGGTATGTATTCAATAGCCCTTGCTCTGCTCTACCCTTTAAAACAATAGTATCTGAAAAAATTAACTGAACTCTAAATGTAGACTCAAAATGCAGCTGCACATCAAGGCCCAAACACAGATGAAAATGTGGCCTCCATCTTATGAGGGTTGAGTTTCAATCATAAATAATTCCTGAAGAAATTCTTTACATGAGACCTGGACATCCCCTGCCAAAAGCTGAGACTGAGTCCTGGGCTATGCATTAACCTGAGCTTGTCCATTGCTGATAGTGTCAGATGGTGTTTGCTGAAAGATGAGCATGGGCAAAACATCCTGGCACCTCCCAACATCATATAACCATCTGTGGGAGATCAGTCGTGTGAATAATGGATTAATTCATACTGTTAAAATGTACTTATGAAATATTGCTAAGATTTAGTACATGACCGAATTGTAGGTATGATAGTGTCACATGACAAAAATGTGTGAATTGTATTATAAGCATTCATGTTTCAGGTCATCAAGTCAGCATGTCAACGGGATGAAATTCTTAATTTCTGAAAATCTAAAAGAACAAACTTCACAAGTCAGCAATGGGTTTCCAACATTTCTAATGAGTTTTAATTGAAATACTCTTACAAATAATTTCTGACAGCAACATTTCTAATTTTGTAGAAGCACCTGTACGGAAAGCACAACCAACAAGGAGGACACAAGGTAAAAGCAAAACATATATTTAAATGTACTAACATGTATCAAATATTATTCCCAGTTATGTTGATAGTCACAAGGAAAAAAAATAATCATAAGAAAACAGCTCAAAAGGACAGAGTTGTATTTATGTTTTTTTAATAAAGAAATTTTAATGTAGGGCTTCATCTTTCCTCTTTACATCTGCTTCACAAGTAAATACAGAATACACTGTAATTATATTATGTATAAGTAATACTTACCAGGTTTTCTCCATTTTTCCCAGGGGGAACAGCAAGAAGGAGAACAAGACTAGCTAATCACTGAAAGCTTTCCAAGGTGGAATCCACAGAATTGCAAATTAACAGCATGGTCTTTGAGAGGAAGAGAAACTGGTTAAAAAAATCAACAAAACAAACAAACCAACAACAACAACAAAAAACAAAACAAAACAAAAACAAACAAACAAACAAACAACAAAGCAAGATCCTTAGAAAACAACATTGTTTTGATAACAATGCAAGCTGAACCAAGAATCCACAAAAAGATGTGAAGCTGCAGATGCTCCTTGCTAACACAGTGCTTACAAGGAGTAGTCCATTGGTTGGTGCTTTAACTGCTCTTGATAGTAAGCACTATTCAGGGTGGGATCCTGAAACTTCTGTAGAACCAGGATTCCTTCTTATGCTGGCTACTAAGTGTTTGCAGGATTGGATTAAAAAAGAGCAGGGAACAATACCGAATGTATTTTTCTTTTTTTTTTTTTTTAATACTGTTTTTTAATACTATTTCCTCTAAATAAGAAATATAAATGAAGTTAGATCCTTTCTAGAAAAAAAGATCACTTCAGGTGACTGGAGTAATCTAAGGAAATATATTACAATAACACTTTTGGTTCAGTAGTATTGTATGTTTTTTATAAGTCAAACTTCATCACGTGTTTAATGTCATAATGACACCAGTAATGTTACCTTTTCTAAACAAATATGTCTTATATAAAATGTATCCTTTTCTTTTTGTTCTGCATTGCATATTCAAATGCCTTCTAGTAATATGGCTAATGGAAGTTCTTAAAAGAAGGAAAGCAAACATTATGAGCTTCTTGAAATGTAATTTAGATCCTCTCGACTTCTTTAAGAAAAATTATTCCCTACGCTAATACATGTACTGAGATTCTTCAGCATCTTCCCACATTTTCCTAAATAATTTTTTATTATTAAAGTATATTATAAAAGGGATAAATAAGATGCATGCAAACAATTAACTCAGCATAGAAAAAGGTTTTACAAAAATGAGGCCATGTCTTGAAAGTTTTTTTTATCAAAACATGTTTTGCTAATGTCTGGTACTAATGTGGAGTTGCCTGTAAATTATGTCAATTTTATACCTTAAGTTTTGTACTCATAAGACTTCTTTGCCTCTATTAACAAAAGTTGGCAAACATTTACTCATGGAGTAGAAAAATGTGTTAAAAGTGCCTTAATTCTGCAGAGCAAAGTTTCACACAAGTTGTCTAATGTGCTCTTATACTTCTTGGTTCAAAAAAATAATAAAGAATTTGGCTGAACTATCTTTGCTTTCTTTTGTAAATATTTATCTTTAATCGTTAAGGCAAGTTCTAAATATTTTGAAGGTTTTTGTGTGGTTTTAGTTAAAAAATACCTTTTCACAGAAGCAAAATGATGCTTCCCTTTCTCACCTATCACATGCTAATGCACTTAAACTGTATTGCTTTCTTTAAACACAATTAAAAGCCTTCCTAAATTCCATAATCACATACCCCGAGCACTATTCTCAGAAAGGTAAAGCTGTCTGGGCACTGGATTGGTATGTCACACAGCCTTACTAGGCTGTCAGACTCTCTCAGTAAGGTGACCTCAGTGTCTACTCTCATGCTGCTCTGTTGGCAGGAGAGCTTTTAACCCTGGTTAAGAGCTAGATAACTCTTAAGGAAGAATGAGAACTCTTAAGTCTGCCTAGAGGATAAACTAAAGTTGTCATCTTCCCCTGCGGACCTTTGACTGTCATTAAATCATTAACTTTAATCTCCTTTCTTCAATGTTGTGCCACTGTCAGCCAAATAAAATTTTAATTATCTTAGGGGAGGAATGTACCTGTGCTCTTTTCTCCCAAAAATAAATATGGAGATGGGGAAGAAAATGAAGTGGAAATGACAAATATTGTACAGGAACTGGGGAGGAATCAGAAGGCAAGTTATGAGATTAAAACCTGTCATGTGGTAGGACATTTTTAACTTTTCAAGTGGTAGAAGACTAATTTTGTCATATTTCTGATTTGATAATATTTTGGAGCCTCTTTGAGTCACTAAGATACTTTTCTATACTTCACCCTTCATTAATATAATCCAAGTGAAATGCAACTACTCCTTCATCAATACTTGTTTCCCTGATACTCTCTGTCCCCTGAGCCCTTCCTTGGCCACGGAATGTGTTCGCCCAGCTGCACTATACACTGACATCTCCATCACTGATGGTGTGACTTTTTCTGTTTATCTGAGCAAGAAGCCTTCCACAACCCAATGTAGAAAGAAAATCGTGTTCTTTCAACTGCTTTTCATATAGTTAATAATTTCTGTCTCAGCACAGTCTTTCACCAAAGAGCAGAACTGGAGAACCTTTGTGACTATGAATTCTTCTGCCCCATTATCTATTTCTCTACACCCCAAAGTAATTTAAACTAATGTCTTGTGATTAAACAAGGATTAGTATACTATTACATCAGAATACTTACTAATAATAGAGAGCTCACTTTTTTTCTTTGATGTTTCCTTGTAATCTGTTAGGCATTTATAAGTAGGAATGCCCAGCTGAGTTGGTGATGGAATTCTGAAAGGGCTTTGTCTGCTTCCTTTGGTAACCTGTACAAAAAACTGATGCCAAAGAATGTTTAACTGGAAATACTCCCAAATTTGTCAGTTTTGTCAACAATAGTTGTCACAAAAAATATCTATAAAACCATTAAATATTAATATTTTCTTTAAAAATAATGACATTTTAGATTTACACATTTAATTGTTACCTTGTAATTTTCTGGAAACTAGGAATTATATCTACGTGCTTTTCTTTGTCATGAAAGAGGGTGAATATTCATAATAGTAATTTGACAAGTATTGAACAGAGGAGACCATGGTGAATGGTTTTCATATATTAGATAAATGAATTAAAGTAGACGCCACAGGGTGGAGAAATTGTGGCCAATGGTTATCATCGTAGTAGCATCCACTGGGCTGATGGAAAAGGAACTTGAAATTGTCACAACAATAAACTCTCAGTGTCACTGAAGAATTCAACCACAATGCTATAAATGGAAAGGAAGTCTATGTGGTCAAAATACTCCTAATCTGGTGCTCTGAGCTTTGCAGTCATGTTAAGTCTGCTTAGTTTAATACATGTAAAAGCTAATTCACAAATTTGCGTCCAATAAAGAACAGGACAAAATAACCAAAGTCAACTTCTCCAAAATCAAACTCTGTTTATTTTTTCCATTAAAGGTGAAGATAATAATATGTACTGTGATCTGTCCTTTTAGTATCTGAAACTCAGAACGCAGTGCTGCATGTCAGTCCCAGACAGAGGGTCTAAGTAGGGTTAACAGTCTAGGCAAGAAGACCTGATTCCTTTGAATACCGAGCTGCAGAAGTTTCTGTTATGAGATCCATGAGATGCATAGGGATTATTCCATCCTCTTTGTAATTGGGCCTTGGGTGATGTAGTCTTTTTTTTTGAAATTCATGATGGCATATGTCTTCATGTTCAATTATTAAAGGAAGATTTGCCTCGTGTCTCTTCTGCATAAACCACATGCATGAAGATATTGAAAGCTTACCTTCTTTGTGTCACCTTTCTTCAAATGTGCTTTTACAGCATTTCAAGAAAATGGAAGTCTGAAAGTATAACCACTTGTCAACACTTACCAAAAGCTGATTTTTTTTTCAGTATAGTAATAATCTATTTTTGACATACACAAAAATTTTCACATCAATAGATTAATTAAAAATTCAGTGATGTATGAGGTTTTTGTTCATCTGCTAGCACAGAAGAGGAAATATTGGCTACAGATTCTACATGGGAAGGAGAATAATTCCTTGTGGTACAACTAATTAGTAAGAAATCTAGATGACACTATGTCATCACGAGCCCAGCACATCCTTCATTGAAAAGTAGCTGTACTTTTTATTCAAAAGACTTTTTCAGTCTCCTTTACAGCCATAGAAATCTATTCCTAATGTCATACTAGTTTAAAATGCTCCTTTTCTTGCTGCTTTATCTGTCATCTTTTAAATACCACAGAGCTCAAGCTTTCTTCTACAGATTTGTTTCTTGTTGAGCATAAGTAACCTCTCTGATGGAGCTTGCAACTCAGAGGAATGGAATCAGCAATTATACCTTGGATCATAAAGTTCTCCCATTCTCATGAGCTGGGTTTTGCATTCTTGCTTCACTTACTAATCTCATGCACCTCTTTCCTGCTCAGACTCCTTGAATTGGCTTCTAATTTTAATTCCCATATCTCTGCTACTAAATAAAACAGAACTAGAGACTTTTTGTGTGTATTTAGATCCAGTGGCACATGCAGTCTGCATCTACACTACACAACAGTTTGTCTTCAGCTTCTTTTATTAGCTGGTACCCATGTGGTTCAATTTTCTTGGCAAGGGCTGGGGAGCACTTTGTTTTTCCCTTTCACTGCTATAAGATATGTGTGAAATAACATGGTGCTTTTAAGGATGCTACTTTAATCTGACACAGAAGTTTTGCATTGCATACACTGTGGTAAAGTGTACAGGAGTCAACTGCCTTCTGGGGCAGGGTTGGAAGAAGAGAGAAAGCAAAATCTTTGCAGCCTTGTCTATGCTGTTTTTTTGAAACATATCCTGGAATCTGTTCTTCACAAATTATACATGAGATGATTGAATCAAAAACTGCAAGCTGGCATGGGCCAAAACCATTCTATGGAAGTCATAGCAGAACACTGTGTCCAGTATTTCATCTCATTTCCATGTACTGCTTATAGTGTGTATAGCTATGGATACATATAACTATGAATTAAGCAAGTTAGAATTCCCTCTTTTTATGTTTTGTACTCCATGTTTAACTTTATCTGAGTTCGTGTAAATGAGATGCAGCAATACTTGCAGAGGTCTAGCATACTTAAATGGGGGGAGGGGGAATAAAAAATAAAATATTACAAGTTTCAGACATTCTTTTATGGACCTCCCTGATGCCTTTGTTTTTAATTTCCAGTAATTAATTCATCTCTCATAACAAATGTGTGACATTCACCCATGTGAGGTGATCACGTTTATCTACATACCACATTGTTTAGGCTATTTGTAGGGAAAACAGTTGTCTAGCAGGACCAAATGTCTTCCTCTAAAGAGCTGCCTTCCAGCAAGTTACCCCATAGCCTGTCCTCTTCCCCAGGGTTATTCCTTTCCACAGACTTTTCTTTTCTTTTTGTTGAATTTCATGATATCCCTGTCAGTGAATTTCTCCAGCCTGTCTTCGGAATGACAGACTCACCTGGTATATCAATCGCTCCTCCTCATTTTGCAGTCTCTGCAAAATTGTTGTGGGTACACTCTCCCCATTGCCCAAGTCACTGACACAGATGTTAAAAAATATTACAATAGTGGGCCCAGTACTGAACTGCTGGGACATACAATTATGAAATGAAAGATGCTGCTGGTCATGGTGTGTTGGATGTTTAAACTATGAGGAATGCTGCTTACTGCATGCCTGCTTTAAAATCAATCATTACATTACAACTCCCGCTGATAGTTTTTAGGGTTGTTTTAATCATGTCTGTGTTGAATCAGAGTCATTTATCTCCCTAATTGCTAATCCACTTCTTTAATTTTTTTTTTTCTCAGGAAAATATTTAACAGTTTTTTCACAGCTGTATTTCCTGCAATGGAGCATGTGGGCTGAATCATGGCCACCTTGAAGCCATATGATGTGAATGTGATGTTAAGTGGAATTAAACCAGCATGTTTATTAATTGAAAAAGCTACGGGCAAGAGATAGGAACATTTTCAGTGGTATAGACAAAAGTGGCTTGAGGTGTGATTTGCAGGTTACCCTAGGCTCTTCAGGCTATTGACTGCACTGCAAATGAGGTCTAGGAAACCTCTTAAGGTTATCAATGCCCCTCCATTCCCCAGAGCTCATGTGCCTGCCCATCAGTCACTCGATCACCATGATCTACAGCAAATCCAGGCCCTGGCAGCTCTCAATGGCAAGTACAGATCCATCTGTCTACAGACACCTTAATCTGTCTGGAGGACATAGCAGGACTTGTCTCTGTCTTTTATTAAGACCTTCATTACAAAGTGTCCCTCAGCGGTGGGAGATATAGATGGAGTGGTAAATGAGATTGCTGAGCCTCCATTTTCCATCTCTAGAAAAAAAGCGACTATGACTTCATTGGGAAAGACTGATATTTATGGGGAGGGCAGAAGGATAACTCATTTCTAGATCCCAGCTGATCAGACACAGGGAATAATGTAAGAACAATTTTTTTAAAGAGGAATCCTAGCAAAGAGCTTTTTAAAAGAAGATGTATATGGCTATTTTCTCTTCCTTTTGCACTTTCATATGAAATTGGATATGGATGTGGTTGTCTTTGGGAAGGATTATTCTGAAGTATTAAGACCTTGCAAAAGCGCATATGATCACTGTAAGACACACACCTCCTATACAAGTCTGCAGAAGCCTCAGGAGTATTTCCAAGTTAGCGGATCTTCATATGTGTATCAAATATGCCGCCAGTGAGAAGTCATGGAACAATCCACACAGAAGTGAGTCTGGAACAAAACAGCTGTATATCAAATGTGTGTTTATTATTTCTCCAGCTGCAGATCAGAGACATTACAGATGGAAAAGTCTTATTAGATCATGCTATCGATCTCCTTGCCAAGGCTGAATTGCTCCCCACTATTACAATTCATAATGCTTTGCTCAGGCAAGTGGTGCCTTCCCACAGTCATTCTCTCACACCCTCCTCAGAGCCACTTTCCCATATTTTGTTCCTCTTCTGGCTTAGCTGCCATTAGGCTAGACAGTCATGTTCCATCAAACACTTCAGCAGAAAAGACATCTGGTTTAGCTATAAGGATGAACAGCCTTGTTAACGTGACAGTAATGAACTTGCTCATACTTTCCTGAAATATCTGTATGATTCAAGATCTATTTTGGTGTTGTACAAACTATTGACTTTGATTTAATTGGTGTATGGCCTCATAAAGCTGCCACCATTTACTTTTTTTTTAATTTTTTTCCTTCTTAATAGTGCCATATAAATACAATGCATGTGTTTTATGAAATCACGGAGTCATGAAATGTTTAAGAATGGAAGGGATCTCTGGAGGTCATCTGGTCCAAACACGCTTCTCTGGAGTGGTCAACTAGATTTCTAAAACATGAACATGAGCTGGCAGAGTGCGCTCACAGCCCAGAAAGCCAACCGTATTCTGGGCTGCATCAAGAGGAGTGTGACCAGCAGAATGAGGGAGGTCATCCTGCCCCTCTACTCTGCTCTTGTGAGACCTCACTTGAAGTATTGTGGGCAGTTCTGGTGTCCTCAACATAAAAACAACATGGAACTGTTGGAACAAGTGCAGAGGAGGGCCACAAGGATGATGAGGGGACTGGAGCATCTCCCCTATGAAGATAGGATGAGGAAGTTGGGGCTGTTCAGCCTGGAGAAGAAAAGGCTG
This sequence comes from Forpus xanthops, assembly GCA_032466535.1. Lineage (NCBI taxonomy): Eukaryota > Metazoa > Chordata > Aves > Psittaciformes > Psittacidae > Forpus > Forpus xanthops. The sequence continues at coordinate 62,898 of JASSUY010057594.1, forward strand.
CATGGAGACCTCAGAGCAGCCTTCCAGTATTTGAAGGGTCTTATAAGGGTGCTGGGGAGGGACTCTTCATGAGGGACTGTAGTGAGAGGACAAGGGGCAATGGATTCAAACTTAAACAGGGGAAATTGAAGATCTTTACTGTAAGGGTGGTGCGACATTGGAATGGGCTTCCCAGGGAAGTTGTGAAGGCTCCATAACTGGCAGTGTTCAAGGCTGGGTTGAACATAGCCTTGAGTGGCATGGTTTAGTGGGAGGTGTCCCTGCCCATGGTAGGGGTGTTGGAGATAGATGATCTTAAGGTCTTTTGCAACCCTAACTATTCTGTGATTCTATGATTCTATGAGTTTTGTCATTAATTTTACTGGAGGCAGAATCACATCATAGTATTTTTCCTTTCTTTTTGTACTGTCCCTTCAATTTTCACTTATTATATTACCTGAAGAGAAGGATATGTGACTAAATGTGAATTAAACCTTTAAACACATGGTCTCAGTGGGTTATAGTCTTGCTCTTACCACTTGCTCCCTGATGGATGGGTGCTTTTGGTCTGTATTACTCTGCTCTTGGACTGAGAAACTGAGGTTGTTGCCTAAGTCTGTCATCTGTTCTTCAGTAAACAGGAAAGTCTGCGATTATGACTATCACCTATATGAAGCTGCAGAAACAACTGGCCTTCAGATACCAGTGTGAGAAATTAAACCTTTGGATTATGATCTAAAACACGATTAGTTCAAATACAGCTTGATGTAGATTACTATGATAAGGTTTTTCTTCAAGGGAATAATTTACTGAAACAATAGTATAACTTGGCAATCTGGTTTACTGATGCTGCTTCTTAAACAAAGAAAGAGTTTCTGCTTGGGATAACAGAGTTTGAGAGCTCCTTGAAACAGGCCCAGCTAATTCACTCTTGGGACTGCTTTTAACCAGATTATCCTGCCCAGGGTAGTGGTGGAATCACCATCCCTGGAAGTGTCCAAAAAGTGTGCAGATGAGGCCCTTTATGATGTGGTTTAGTGGTGGACTTGTCAGCACTGGGGTAATGATTGGACTTGATAAACTTAAAGGTCTTTTCCAACCTAGTTAATTCTATGACTTTATGATTCTGTGACGTGATGCTCACTTGACTACAAGCATACTTTCAGGCAGAAAGACCTTTGTAGCAAAGACCAAAGATCCCAGATTGTTACTGTATGAAGTACAATCTTCATAGGCAGGGACAGTTCTAACATACTGACAGAAAATTCTGGGATAGCATCTTGCCCTAGCATTCTTTCCTAGAATAGATTTTTAATACTGCAGCAAAAGAGAAGGAGGCAGAAACCATGGCCCTGATCCCATCCCTTGTGGCAGGTTATATTGTGAGATGTCACCCCATCTCTAAAATTGTATCTCCTTCCCTGAGCTATTCTTGAGAAAGATTTCTGTTCCCTCAAATCCAGCTCCAGCTCAATATTGTCAGATTGCTTGTATCATTTTTTTTTTTTTTTCTTTTGCTAGTGGTTAGGTTAAACTCAATGCACAAGTTGGTCTCAGTGGAAAATGCACCATATGTGCTGCTAGCTGAAATGGCTGGTTTGAGCGATTTACAGATTGGCATGAATGTGTTCATGTAAGCATTCTCCCACACTTTCTGTCTATTTCCACAAACCAGTGGAAGTGCAAGTGCTGGTGTGATCACCCTGTGTGTGCTCCACCTGCAGATACAGAAAGCCTTTGGCAAGCTAAACTTTGGTAACAAGGCTTTCTGCTGTGCGTGGATCTGCACAAGAGTGAAGCTCTCTATAGTGAATTCAATCTCCTTTTCAGTAAGTAATAAAAACACTTGAGCTATCCAGGCAATACTTCATGTTTCTAAATTGGGAATTTGCTTTGTTTCATTTAGCCTGAGCAAATGAAACAAACCCAAAAAAGGAAGTGACATTGTAATGAGCATAAGCCTGATGCACAGAGTGCGTCATATTCAGCTATCTTCATTAAAGTCTTTTAAGGCATGTAGTGTCAGAATCAATCTTCTGTATTTAGACATCATTGCCAAAACATTTAGGGAGTCTCAACTTTTAACTAGCTGTAAAAATGTAAAAATGTTTGAAGGAGTGTCTATAATTTGAAAATGTATGAAGAAAGATAGCCAACAAATCCTATACACTTAATTAATAAGTATTGTTTCTGTTGTTTCTGGTAAAGAGTATCCTCTTCAGCAATAATAATCATATACCCTCATGGCCTCAAAAATACTTAGAGGTCACTGATACAAATACCTTAAATATATATTGCATACACAAAAAATTATGGTCATGTCTGATTCATGCCTCATCTTATCTTGCAGAAGAAGAAAACTATAAAAGATTCTACTTCCTTAGTTAAAGGAAATGCTGTTCATTCACAATGTATGTGGTCTTCAAACTGAGTACGAGTATATGCCACAAGCAAAGAGTAAGATGAGAGGTGGAATATCTCTGTTGCTCTGGTGAGTGTGATCAGGAAGTTTCTGTAATTTTTTTAAAATTGGAAGCTATACCATAAGGAATATTATTTTTTATGAAGATGTGGGGTAGAAAAGCCAAACAAAACTCTATGTACAAACTTTAGTCTAAAACAGATATCAAATAATGGACCAGTTTAGGAAATGCACCATAGAGTTACTTTCTGGTTGATGGATATCAGCATTTTCCAAAGATGGTAGATCTATTCATAGCAAAATTCTTAAAATTACCCTCATGACCACAGGATTGCTGTCAATATAAAAGGAAGATTGTGAAATTTTGACCGTAAAACACAAGGTAAAACTTAAACAGGGGAAGTTTCGATTGGATCTGAGGAAGAATTTCTTTACTGTAAAGGTGGTGAGGCGCTGGAATGGGTTGCCCAGGAAAGTTGTGAATATTCCATCACTGGTGGTGTTCAAGGCCGGGTTAGACATAGCCTTGGGTGACATGGTTTAGTAGGAGGTGTCCCTGCCCATGGCAGGGTGGTTGGAACTAGATGATCTTAAGGTCCTTCCCAACCCTAACTATTCTATGATTATATGATTCTAAGTTCTAAGAATTTGGACAAAAACTAAATATAAAAATATCAAAGTTGATATGTACATAGAACAAGTCTGAAAGTTTTGGTTTCATAAGGGCTGTAATTTTAAATTCTTCTGCTACTGCTTTATTCATTTAAATGACTGGTGACCCTTTCTTACACTTTCACCTTTAGCCATTTACTCTTTTTTCGAGCTAGAGTCTTTGTTGAAAGTGATTTTATTTCCTGCATGACATCGAAGCCATTTCTCCAGGACACAGAACAATTGTGTTGAATAAGCGATGTCTCTATATTTTAATATTAATAGTCAGCTTTTTAACTTCTATTGTGCCTTTAACTTTAATTGTTCTTATTTACAGTCACTCATCCTCTTTGTCCTGAGAAAACACCTCTTTAAACTTAATTGGCCTTTCTGCAATTTTGCAGTACCTAAATAGTGTTTTGTAATGGAAAATGACCTGCATTTACTCTCATCCAAGAAAGTTCTTATCATGTTTACATAAAAAATAAACTGCTTTTTCCTCTTTTATCCGATCATGTTCTTTAACCATGTTTATACATGATGAAGAGAACAGTTCTTTTGAATTATTTTTTCCTTCTATAAACTATAAATATCTAGCATAACACAATGAAGATTTCTTTAAAAAAAATCACAAAATAAAACTGAATAATATTTTTTAAAATTCTTAGAAAACATAACAGCCAACTAGAAAAAATTGTGATCCTCTAGGGCTAGTTTTCCTTGTCAGTGCAGAAGACAGTAAGTCCTACAGCAGGCCGAATCATTAATTATAGACGATTATGCACAGTCTCTCCATAACACCAGATTGCACAGTAAAAGAGTCACCAAGAAGTGGTCAAAAATTACTGATGGAAAGGGATTTTACTGCAATGCTTCACGGGAAGTATGAGTCTATGTTCCTCACTTTAGCTCAGGAGGACTGTCACATGAGGTAACCATACTCAGCTTCCAAGGAGAAATCACTATGGGAGTTTCTCAGCCAACGTATTTCATGCTTTTACACAATTATTCCACTTTCCCCCAATAGAAACTGAATCTTTTACATTTTCAATTTTACTCATCTGCTTTGATAGAACTTCTCTGTGTAATATCTTTAGGGACTTTTGGAAAATAAATAACCTTTTCTGATTTTACTTTTAGTCTTCCTCAGACAGACTTATTATCATATGAGCTCAATGATAGGAGAACATGTCAACTATTCTAATCATAAAAATGTATGATTAAAAATATACAGTTTACTTCTCCAGCCAGGCCTTAAACACCATGTTTCCTCTGTATAAATTCATACATACATAAAAAGAACATGGGAGAAAGCCCCAGGCATCATAACTGATAAGTCATACAATCAGGATATTGTTTGTTTACCTCTACATTTAACTTCTGGACTAAGTGAAATATCACATATGGGCACAACTTTGTCAGAAGCACAGACTTCTGCTGTGCTGTGGGATGGGTGCCTTCAGCTGCTGTTAAAACAACATGCAGATCCTTTAAAAAGCTCTCATTACTTCATCTACTTTCATCATCATCTTCCAGCTTCTAGAGCAGCCAAAACTGACAGTTTTCAGCAGTTTTTGATTTATGGTCTGTGTATATTTGCTGGTTTAAAGATATGGCCTGAGTATCTTATAACAGATATAACAGTATGATTCAATGTTTTGTTGCATTTGTTCTTCTGTCTATTTTTGGGTTGTAAGGTTCACTAACTCTTAAAAATTGTTTACTGATAGATGTTTGTTTTGGTTTGGTTGTCTTTTTTTTCATATCCATTGTTTTTATTTAATCTCATTTTTCCTGCTGGATGCCATGTTATTTTATGCAATAAAATCCCTCCCTGTGTAGGAATTTCATTTTCACTCTTTTTCCCCTTGGGGTTTTATTCTCTTCTCAAATTAAGCAATGACAAAATCCACTTTATTTCAATAGACCATGTGAGCTTCAGGTCCAAGTTTAATAACTGGACAGAAATGTCTGTTCTCATCATTTGGAGGATGACAATTTACAGTACTGATAAATGAAATAAAAAAGTATGAAAAATAAGATAAAGGAACTGGCACTTCCATAGAGAAAAAAAAAGGAAACAACGCAAGTAAAAGTTAAGCCTAAGTTTAAAAAAAAAAAAAAAAAAAGGCAAAAACAACCCCAAAAAACCAAAAAAAGTCAAAAACAAATAAAAAACCAAACACAAACAAACAAAAAAAAGACAAAAAAAGAAAAGAAAATTAAAAAAAAAACAAACAAAAAAAACTTCAGCACAAGAGGCTAACACAAAGACAGGGAAACCAAATGCAATTGCTGACAACTACTGAAAATCAATCCAACAATGCAGAGTGGATATCAGAAAAAAGCAATGCAAAAAAATGAATTGAAGTTAAACCATGAAAGTACCAGGATGTAATTTTTGAGTTCCTAAACAGCAGTGATAGGAGTGTTGATTCATAGTCACATCAAAAGGGAAAACTGACAGCCAACTTGATGCTTTTTGCAATCCGTTTCAATAGTGCTCCCTTTGTAGGTTAGACTAGTTGCTATCTAAATTAACTCCAGCCACCAAGAGCAAAGGTCTTCCTTTAGAGTGGAATGAAAAGAAATACTTTGAGAATTCAATGTCTTCAAATTTGTTGGACCTGATGAATTTCATTCTAGGAAATAAAAGAAATAGACATAACCTCAGAAGCCAAAGTATCATGAGGAAATTTTGGAGAAGGATGAAGTCTCAGAACACCGGGGAAAGTGTTTCTAAAAAGGGAGAAAACAGAAAATATGAATTTTCAGTCCTATTCATTGGAGAGAATTCTGTCTGATTCTGGAAAAGAACTTTAATCCTAGAAAATTTCTGGAGGAAGCAATCTTTTAGTAGACAGTAATTAACAAAGAGGACCATTACTGAGAGCACAGCCAATTACAACTCATGTAAAAAAAAAAAAAAGTAGTTTTCTTCTAGATAACAGACCTTCTGGACTCAAGGAGAGGGCAGCATTAAGAATAGCATTGCCACTAGCATCTTGTAAGATCTCTAAAAGTTCCTAAAACGATTTGTCTAGGTTATAGACATTGTGCACAAAAAAAGAGTGTTACATAGGAAAAGCTATTACTGACATGCCTTTGAAATGTTCTGCACTGGTTCAGTCTGAGATTTACTATTTTACTTCCATAATTAGGTATTCAATGGGCAGCTTATAGACCATTTGAAAATATGCTCATTTTGTCAAAGGCTAGTCTTAGTGCACTCCCACTAGATCACACACATCCTTAATAGAGGTCAAATACTTTATTCTAAAACAAAAGCTTATCCAAATATTGTTTCTGCTTATAAATGTAGGTTGTAAATTTCACCAAGTAGAATATTTCTTACATGTTTTCTGTCACTTTTACTTTTATTCTCATCTTTGATTATACAAATTCTGGTAATTCCTCACGAATCAGATGAGCCTGGGACAGTTCCCTTCAGCTGTCAGGGACCCTGGTGTTACTTTAGTCATGCTCTCAGTACAGCCATTACTCAGTTGTTCAGCAATTCGGCATTGACACAGATGTGAAGCAAAGCTGATGCAAATTGTTATGCAAACAGTATCATTGTTGCATTTAGCTGTAGTGGAAGATTTATAGCTTCACATAATCCCATAAATCACTTAAAGAGGCTGGAATTTTTCATATACAAGAAAGAGATTGCAGCTTGCAGAGCCAGATGAGACCTGGTGAATAAAGTGGCAGGTGAGTCCTTCAGCAGAGTCCTCCCTCCAGCCTTCATTGGTCAGCTATATGCTCCACTGGACCATATAAGTTTGGAGGTACTAATCCATGAAAGGGACTAGAAAAGCCTTCCAGAGTGCACAGCCTGGTGGCTCAGCACACAGCAACTCTGTGTCCAGTTTAAAACACAAGTGCTGTGCAAGGTCTCTCATGGGGTAAACAGGAAATTAGCCAGAGTCCTCCTGGTCCAAAGAGTGTCTTCCCCCACAGGCGAGAGCATTATAACTTCTCACCCCAGAGTCAGACTAGACTTCTAGGTATTGAAGTATTGGGTACAACAGTGGTTTGTCCGGTTTTGGCTACCAGTGTATTTCTTAAATCACTTGATAATTTGTTGGATGAAGAGGAGGGAAATGTTTTAAAAGCTGATGTCCAGATTGTAGAATAAAGTTTAAATGATACACTCCTAGAGATTGTGCTGTTGAAGAAAATGAAAGCAAAAATATAAATAAATATATAACTTGAATTTCTTTGCTACTAATTTAGACATTTTCTAGCTCGTGTGGGGCCAATAAAACTAAACTTTCTTAATTGAAACTGTAATGATTATAAAGAAAGCACAGAGTTCAGTAAGGATGCAATAAATACTATGAGAAAAAGCTGGTTTCCTTCTAAAAAGAACCAAAAATCTTTGGTGATCCATTTTAATGGGCAGACTAATAGCTCTGTCTCATTAATTCCGTACAAGAGTGTGTTAAGATATAAAAAGGTTCATGAGTCATTTGTCCTGCTGCTGCTCTTCACAAACCTTGGGATCTCTTGTCTCCATGTATTTGTACTGAAAGCAGCTAACCTGTGCATTACTGATTTGACTTTAAAGAACAAAAATTAGTGAAGCTAAGTGGTATTTAATGGGAAAGGGGGAAAAATGTATTCATATGAATAACAGCTACAGTAAACAAAACCCTGCAAGTTTACTTGGATTAATCTTCTATATTAATCCATATCAAGCTCACACAATAATTTTGATTAAAAATAGAGGAAATGTTTATTTCAGTATTTTCATATATTTCTGTTTGTGTATTAAAATTAAATCCAGGTCAAATAACAGCTGAAAATAACAAAAGGTTTTCTTATCAAATATTTTTTGAGGAACCTGGTCATGATATTTTAATTCTTCATTTGACAAAGAAAACAAGAGGAGCTTAATTTCTTAATGATTCACTTCTTAATAGTTTTTCAGCACAGTTTATTAATCATTACCACAGTCCTAACTGCATTTTTGTAGTACTGTGTGAAAAGACACCCAATTACACAAACTGATAGAGGACCCAACTGCTATTGTAGCATATTATAATTATTGTTTGTCCATTGTTTTTTGGAGGGGAAATTAAAATAGGTTATAAAATGACTGCAAGCACATCTTTATGCATTTTAGTCACTCAATCACTCACACACCAATAAGTCATCATACTCTAAATGGACACTTCTCCTACAGAGTGAGCAAATTTTTGGACACAGAGCTGTGCAAACACATTTTCAGTACATTGGCCTCAGCTCAGCAACAGAGATTTCAGAGGTCCTTTAGAGATCTCACCAAGCTCAAAAAGTTGGCAAAGATAGTGATATTTCATTGTCATTTTACTAAAGAAGGATATAATCCTTTTTCATTTGAAATTATCTACAAAAAAAATGTTTGAGGATAAATAAACTCATCTGAATTCTCCAGAAACATGATATATCAAGATTTGTAATTAAAACTCTAAGTCTAAACTGAAAAATTCAAAGTTATGAGGGTAGATAAATGCTCTAACCTTTCATAAGACAGTATTTTTGCAAATAGTATTTCATTTCCCATGTCTTAGTACAAAGAAAATCAATTCCTTTCCCATTTAAAGTGAAGTAAAAATAGCATTTACCCTTTTCCAAACACCAGCAAAAGAGAAGAAACTAATGACACTGTAATGAACAACATTTGCATTTACTGGCATTGTCTGTCAGCTTTCTTCTAATGTTCTGAAACACTAATGGACCTCAGAAATCTCTATCCTAGCTGACAGTTTGCAGTATCTGAGCTCCTGATCAACAACCAGAGTTTTGCATAACTGCTCACTAATGGAGGCCCCTATATCCAGAGTTATTATTCCTACCTCCATCCTAAGATCCTGTTAAGTATTGAAGGTTGCACAATAATTTTTTTCTGGCACAGGTTGCCCAGAGAGATGGTGGATGCACCATCCCTGGAGATATTCAAGGCCAGGCTGGAAGTGGTTATGGGCAACGTGATCTAGATGAAGATGTTGCTGCTCTTTGCACCGTGTTGGACTAGATGAACTTTGAAGGTCCCTTCCAACAGAAACTGTTCTAGTTCCCCTAGCATGTGAAATTCTGAATAGGTCAAAAGTCTTGGCAAGGTAACTCACTGCACACTGCTACATACATTTGTGTATGTTAAAAACATTAATTTAGTAATTTCCATCAGACAAAAGCACTGTTAATCTTCAAGAAGTCTAGCAAAACAGAGGCTAATGAAACAGCAAGATTTTTACCTTTTTTCCTGACTATCTCCCATAAATCTCTCAGCTACATTTGACAAATTCACCAGTTGGGAATCTACCCTTTCATTTTTGGTCTCTTTCACTTACATTATAGTAGGCTTGAGATGTTCTAACTGTAACTCCATGTAAGAATGAGGTCAGAAGCTTTTCATGCTTACATTCTTTTAGAACAATCTCCAGACAGCCCACTGCATAGAAGGGAGCTCTGTGCTTTCTCAGAAATCAAATAAATTAAATACAGCTTCCATACAAAGCTGTGTGCAAGGCTACCATTTCTTGGAGTACATCACTGAAAGCATACTCAGAAAGGTAACAGCTTGTACCTGGCAGATCACTAGTATATGCATACATCAGATCCATGCAAACACATGGCTTTAGATATTAACAAGCTACCTTTTTCCTCTCTGCCATAGCTTTCTCATAGGCTCAAAATATAACCTATTAACAATTTATTTAAATATTATGAATATGCACCACTGACATACAGTAATTAGCTCTTTTTACCAAAGAAATGCTACAAATAAGCTTTCCAAAAGAAACTACTAGGGGGAGAAATCTGATGCTAGATGCATAAGTGTAAACGTAAAAGGGCTTCAGGAGGTTAATGGAATTTTTCTGTGGGACTGAGAGAACTTGGCTTACTTATTCTGCTTTACAGGATGCTAATAACTTTCGCACGGTAGGATACCTATTAAGCCACTAGGCCAAACAGCTTCCTAGCCTGGAGGCTGGCTGAAATCCAGGAAAAGGCTTATGCAACTGACATGACACTTAAATGGAATTTAGTTTCATAAATCCCAAGCTGTGACTGAGAAAACAACATTTCACCCATCAGAACACCTAAAGCTAAGAGCATACACATTCTGTAGATAATTCACTCTCACTTTCACATTCTCCAGGTATCTGGGTTCATATTCGCAGAAACACTTAGGAACTAAGTAAACTGAGACTTATCACTAATTTGAAATCCACATGCTCATCTACCTAAACTGCCTGACAGATATTATCTATTGGGTCTGATAAGTATAAGTGTGTTTTAGCTAGAACATGTTAAGGTGGAATAGTGACATTTTTCTTTAAAAAAAACTGTAGAAGGAGGAAAAGAAGTCTATGACAGTGTCATCCATTTATTACCTAGCAACCTGCTCTCATCAAGGAAAAACCTGGATTTTCTTTCAGTCTGAAGAGCTTTATGTCAGTATCTATTGACTACAAGACTTGCTATGCAAGAGTGAGGAACTCAAGCACCTCCCTTTTTGATGCTTTAATCCTGCAGAGTGAAGCACACAGGTTATTGGACTTTGGGAAAATCAATGGGAGGAACACCTATTAGAAGAGGAGAGGGAGTCCTGTACACCAGTCCCCGCTATCAAGACCATTTTGTATGTATTTCACATACATTCAGCAAATATTAAACAAAATAAAGTCTTTCTTTCCCAGCTGAATGTGGAGCCAATCTACACAGTCTTGCTTCTCCTCAAACTTATTATCTAGCGCAGTGGTTCCCCAAGACTTGCTGCCAAATATTGTTTTAAGAAGGGGGGATGTGTGTGACTCACGCATCATTGCACAGAATAATCTGTACCCTGGTGCTTAAGACCTCTGTTTAGAAAACTAAGTGTGGGTTTGTGTGTTTAGATGATCTGCCTGCAGTTGTGACCCCTGGAAGCACTGTAGCAAGGCCAGACATATGCCTGCCAGAAAGCAAATGAGTACTCTCTAAGGCACTGGCCTTGAGCTCCAAAAAAGCCCCTGCTTGGACTCAGTCCAGTGAGTTAATTTATGAACTGAATAGGGTCTGGGAATCCACTGCATGAATCCCAAGTTGGTAGTAGAATATGCATATATAAAAGTTATACTCATAATGAACTTCAAAAATTAAGTACATGAAAACCAGTTTCTTTCATATACAAAATTCAGATAGCATGATAATTTTATTAGTCCCACATGGTTTTCTCATACCCAGCCACAGGGATTTCCCTTTAACTGGTGTTTAACTCAGTGGTAGGAATGTGCCCTTGCTGTTTTCCCATTCTTCAGCAGCCTAGCTAGTTCCACTGCAACAGGCATGTTTAGTTTGCAGAGTAGCTAAGCAGCTCCTCTTCCACATACATTAGAGCAGAGAGGTATGTTGTGTCCCTCTTACCCCATGCTCCGAAAAGGAGTTGCTGTACTTCATGTAGGTAATTTTCCTCAGCACTGCAAATAATGCTGTTCAGCACTTTGTAAGTCAGAGATGCTGGAGGCAAGTATCTTCAGTTTCCCTGCCAGCATTTTTTCATCTTGCTTTTTTCACTATGTTATCCAGCCTCTAGGAGATGCCAGGTCCCCTCACAACACCTCAGGATATTGGTTTTACAAGTCTATGGAAGCTTTGATGATTAGCAGAAAATAAAAAGAAGTATGCCACACTTCTTTAAATGTATGTCACAGTTTGTAGGCTAATCTGTTCTACGAATATCCTTAACAATATTTAATAAATAACAAAATTAGGTAATTATGGGTCATGAGCAAGAAAACAGACTGCGCTGCCATTGCTTAACTGAATAGAAGATAAGCAGAACCCTGATATAAAATTCAGCATGCATTGAACATAATACATAATGAGAGTTCCCTTCATCGAGCAGCCTTATCTAATGATGCAGTACCTGGATATTTAGAGGTTTGAAATTATTACTTGTAGAAAAACATATAAAAAGGATCCATCTTTCACCATCCAGGTGAACGCATCTAAAATAGTGCCTAGTAAAATCAACAACAGGAATGGAAAGCAGTGACCTGGTAACTGTCTAGGACATAAGAAAAACTAGGGTAATGAAATACAATCAAGCACTTTTAATGGGTGATAGAGAATTTGATTCTAAAAAGTGAAAAACAGTTGCAGAAAAAAAATTAAGAAGCCCTCAAGTTTTAATGGTGTGTTTGTTGATGGCTGTTTTTGTAAAAAGAATACATGAAACAGCAGTTGTGTGGTGACAGTTAAAGGCAAATAAACTACTGGAATATATCAAGGACAGAAAAATGCAATGAAACATAATATTTGCAATGCAAAGTAGAAAAAGAAAGAGGAAAACCAACCTGACTGTAGGCTGTACTTGGGTTGAGCTATGGTTTCTTTTGTTTTCTATTGGAAGACTTGAATTGCTCTGGGGACAATGTACCAATGGGAAATCAGAGGGAGTCTGAGAGTCTGGAATTTTTAAGTTATACATCATAAAGTCAGCCTAAAAAATGTTCAATTTAATTTTTACTAGACAATTGTTCTAAGTAGTCTTATTGCAGCAAGTTCTTTAAAATAAAAACCAAACCACCTCATGAGAGACAGAACTTACAGAATACTTACACTGTGCGTGTTTCTTGGAGAAATTACATTTCAGGAAAATATTCTTTGTAAGATTATCAAGAACAAATGAAGAAATCACAAAGAATGATTTCACTATAAGTACTGCAAGTGGGTGGAACCAGTAGGACTATCCAAGACAGACTGTTTACATTAAGCAGAAGCATGGAATAGCTCATTGACTTGATATGATAATGAATCATATTCATATGGTTTTATTAGTTTTATATCTAGCAGCAGTGCATTTGCTTTTGGAATTCTATTTGTATAACTATTTCAAACTATGTTTACTGGGAATAAAAAGTGGTCTGTGGGATCCACAGCTGTAGCTATTTGTATACAAGACAGATTCAGCCTCAGCCCTGCATGCCATAAAGGTTTCCGTGCAGGGCTATCTTTCGTTTTGTCTGCACTCAGACAAAGAACATAGAAGATGATCAAATGCCTGGAGCATCTGCTCTAGACCTGATTTCTATTTCACACTCCATTCCAGACTCCTATAAAACGTAATGCTACTTTTCATAATGATAATGCTGTCATTTATATTTGGATCATTTTTGAGTCTTACTCATTAAATGGAATTGTTTTGCTGCAGTATTGTGATTTATAGGCTGAATTCTCCTCCAAATTTTCATCTTATCATACATCATTGTGTATGAGTGTACTTCTGGAAGTAGTAGCAGATATTCACATGTGGACGTGGCCTTATTCAGCTAAATTTTTGAATATTTTGAGTTTCTAGACCTCCTTTGAGCTGGCCTTGAGCTATTACCTGTCTTGACTTTTATCATGCTGATGATAGTTTATGAGCTTATGTGACTGATCATTCAGAACCCATAATTGAGAACACTTCCATCTTGAGTTGCTTACGGAGTGCATTGCAAAGGTGAGAAAATTTTGAGAAAAGAGATTATCCTTCTATTTTCAGGGGTAGAAATGTACTAGTCAGTGACCTTAGTTTCAATTTTTATGTTGTTTCAAATGGCCACCACACTTCATCTCTTTAGATCAGCATAAATAATACTCTGGCCTTCTACCTGCTGGAGTTTATTGTACAGGATACACTTAGACAACTGGTGTAGGAGTTTTAATATCTTAAAAACCCTGAAATTTCACCTTTTTGCTACAACCTAACCCTGTGAAGCCTTTAACAGGGGTCACAGAGGTTCAGTGTCAGCTACAATCAGTAAGTTATAGGATAACATTTCTCATATGTGGTTGTGCAAAGTTAATTTTGGCCTTTAACAGCAGAAGTATTTGCCAAGCCTAAGAAAAACAGTAAAGTCATAGGGTTTGGCTTGTCAGCAAGGGTTCTGCTATCCCTTCATCACACAAGTAACCCTTTTTTAGTCTGGGAATATCACTGAAGTCAATACACAAGCAAGACAGCTACTCCTAATAGGTGTTTGTAAGAAGTAAAAACAGTTTAGACTCACTACACTCTAAATTCTCAGTCAATAAGGGTTTGTGCTGACACATCTACTTCCATCACAACAAAAATAAAGACACATCTGTAGCCATCTTTCATTTGCTGGCTTGTTTGTTAGGGTTGGAGTTTTTTCTCAGGAAGATGGATTATCCCTTGATTGAATTTCAGCCTTATGGGAAAACATGAACTTATGTTCAAAGATGTTACTGAAAGCTTTGGAATTCTTCTTTCTTGTTTTGTATGAATAGCTAATTGAATGGGGAAAAAAACAACAGCATATCCAGCAATGGCCCTGTCTGCAGTAGGCAATTTTTTTTCCTGAAAAGGATAGTAGACATATCCTGAGAATATATAATCAGGAAAGCCTTGGAAAACAGTGACATCAAGCAGCAAATTCCAAGAGACAAAGAACAAGCATGTTTAATACATTCTGCGTATATTTGATAGCAAAAAGATAATTTTTCCTTCAGAATATAGAGAAAAAGGCACACATTTCCCACATTAGTGGCAATTTACAGACAATGCCCATAAAGAATACATTTCAAAAAGCCTCAGTAGATAAAAAACACCAAAACAACTTGTCATGGGACAAGTTAAAATATATTAAGTTATGTATTGTTTTCTCCATACTGTAGCTTCTCCATAATGTAGCATAAACCACTGCACTACCTGTGTACTCATAAAACTTACAAAGAACAGCATTTTTCAGCAGAAGTCAATTAATTTTGAATTAAAAGGTATTTTAATTAGTTTTATTTGGGTAAATTAATAAATGCTCAACTGTGAAATTTATAACCAGATGTTGTTCCCCAGCTTGTGGGAATACTGAAATACTTATGCTTTTGTTATTTTTCATGCTTTTCAGTTTAAGACAGTGAGATGTGAGAAAAGCTAAGAAAAGTGTAAATAGATATTTGAAATGAAAACTGAATTGAAAAGTATCTGGAGGAATCAAGAGCAGCATCAGCTACTGAAGCAAGATGGTTTGTTTTTCTTTTTTTACTGAAAGTGGGGTTTTTAGCCAGGCTTGTAAAACTGTACTAACAAGTCTTGAAATTGATAAAAAGAATGGAAAAAAAATCATATTAAAATTAAATTATTAACAAAAATGTAACTGCTCTGGAAGCAGTGAATATACCAATATCTCACATGTTGAGTGGAGGATACAAAATCTGTTGAATGTTTAATTTCTTTCTATATGAATACTTTCTATACCCATAATTTCTTCCTATCTGTAATCCACGGACAGAACAGTGGGTTTATATTGTGGTCCTTCCCAAGGACAGCAACCAAGTATGGGACTTTCCAGCAGCCATTCCCCAAAGAGTCTGGGTTCTGAATTTGCACACCTTATCATCCGTTTTCTCATTTTGCTATCCTTTTTGCCATCCTTTACCTGAATTTGTCCATCCTAGTCTTATCTCAAAAAAAAAACCCAAACCAGTTTTTCTACATCTGTGCCTGAATTTGATGATTCTGATACTATTAACTATGTATGCTGTTGTGGAAAGTACTACCTAGGTATGACTGGTCTTGCAAGACTGTACTCGCCAGAAGGTCCTCAATATTCCCTTCCAATTATCTGTAGTTTGGTTGTTTGTCACATAACTACACTTTAACCACCTGTATGAGCTACTTATCCTTCATGGTGCTTTTTTGCAATTTTTGTTTACTTCTCACACTCTTATCTCTTGCTTTAGGTGTCTCATGTCATGCCAAGTACTTCCTCCCATCCTGCTCAGCTCATTTAAACTCAGGCCAGGACCTAGTCAGCAGTACAGTCATTTGCCTGCAACCCTTACCCAAAGTTTTATATTTTCAAATTTCACCTATATTGTTCTGTTATATACTTGGTTTTAAAGTGGGTATGTGAAAAATACTTTGCAAAGAGATTCTGCCACTAAAAATTCCTCTCTCCTTTTGAGAGTCTTAGCCTGCACACCTCACAAGATGACTCTCCTTTTGACTAATTTGTACTTTGCATTAGTGTCTTCCTGGTGATAAGAACCTTTAGCACATCCTGGTTTCTGCCAAGAGAGGATACTCTTGAATTGTAAGCATGAATGAGAAAATAGAAGGAAACATTAGCAGATTGGTAGTGCCTGGCAACAAAAGCTATTTGTCATAGAGTTTTGATATTAGTTTGCTTTCATTTACTTTTAGGTAAATAAGTACTGTTGCTACAGACACTTCTGAGGCTCTCTTGTCTTAGCTGTCATATGTAACCATGGAACAATGCAGCCTTCCCATCCTCTCATAAAGCTCTCAGTCATTACTCCTGTTTTCCTACTGTAATCTGCATGTGAAGTTTTGCTTAGGTCTGCAATCGTGGCATGGAAACTCCATTCTGACTTCATTTGCAGAAGCTTTGTTATTCAAAATTATATAGTACCATATGCAGTCCAACATTCACAAGAATTAGATGAATAAAAGCTTCTCCTACATGATAGGAAATAGCAATAGACTACTTCATGCTGGGTAATATCTGTAAATACATTCTATTAGGAAGACATTTCTTCCAGCTAAAATTGCTAGTTTGCCATAGTTAAATAAAACCATATGCCTAAGAAATACAAACAAGCTCCTTCTCCAGACCTCTAATGACAGGGTGAAAGCAAATATGAAGAGCACTATATAAATTATTACATTGTACTACCATAATTGCTATTATGCTTTTCAATGACTCTGAAATAATTCTCCTCTCTCATGGCTTATGGTAACAGAATGCCAACACATATGGTATTGTTTCCTTTAAGGCTTTTGACACTACTGTGGTGAAATTTCCATACGCAAGACAAGGAAATGTGGGATAGAGGAAATCATCACAAGGTGCACATGTATTTGAAAAGTGATTCTCAGCACCATTAGCAATGATTTACTCCTGAAGTATCGTCCCGTGTTCAGCAGTATCAGTCATTTTTCTCCTTCTTAGTAGCTGGTTCAGTGCTGTGGTTTTGACTTGCTGCCTGGGAATAGTGCTCATAGCACTGTTGTTTTTAGTTGTTGCTCAGTAATGTTTAGTCTGACCAAGGACTTTCTAAGCCTCATGCTCTGATAGGGAGGAGGGGAAGCCAGGAGGAAGCAGAGACAGGACGCCTGACCCAAACTAGCCAAAGAGCTATTCCATACCACAGCATGTCATGCTCAGCTTATAAACTGGGGGCAGTTACCTGGAAGGGTAAGGTTACTGCTCAGGTCGGGCTGGGTATCAGTTGGCAAGTGGTGAGTTGTTGTATTCTCTTCCCTTGTTGTTTCCCTTGTCATTATTATTATTGGTGGAAGCAGCAGTGGTTTGTGTTATACCTTAGTTATTGGACTGTTCTTAACCTGTGGGAGTTACATTCTTTCGATTCTCCTCCCCATCCCTCTGGGAGCAGTGGAGAAGATGGTGGGGGAGTGAGCAAGTGGCTGCGTGGTACTGAGTTACTAGCTGGGCTTAAATCATGACAATTATTCAGAATATTTCTGTTAGGATCCACAAATACCTATGCTGGGTTTGGTTAATACCTGCCTTAAATACTAGGAACAGAATAGAATATATAAAGTTGGTGTGTTACCCCAAGCCAGGAGGTTAGCAAATTCACTGAAGGAATTAGATTTAAAAAACAAAAAAGCAGATGTAATTCTGTGATTCATTAAGAAGTTTGGAATAGTAATATTGCATACAATGTATGAGAAAACTGGGAAGGAGAAGGGGAAATAAAAGTCATAATAATGATATTGTAAAGAAGATGACAACAAGGTTTACTGGGATTTGGCAACACAGGCTGAATTTAGGAAATGCCTTTGTAATCCTCAGGGAGGTAAAGTCTGATAACAGGCTATGTGCAGAGATAATGGAATCTATTTCACTCCAGCAGGTAGCAAAGGCTTACTTGGCTCTTAATCAGCATATGACAAGCAGACCTGAGACAAATCTACAGATTTTTTTTTCTCCTTTATTTTTGAACTTTGTAGCTTAAAAGTAAAATGTATGAGATAAATATGCTAATAACACACTTTAAAACACATATGCTTGTATGTGCCAAGAGTCTTTAATATGAATTTGTTCTAAACCCTGTGGACCACATGTGGTTATTGTAGCATCAGACTTTTTGTCCATGCCTAACTGTTAAAAGCTGGGGACTATGATACTATCTATCTCAACCATATCATTAACATACAAGCTTCTACTTTTCATACTCTTTCTCTCACTATCCCTCTTTGACACCCTTTTTTGTGGTGCAAGGCTTTTTTGGTGACAAAAGCACCAGAGCAATGAGTTTTCTCCAGGGGCTAGAGTTATACCACAGGGATCACAATAGCCTGTCATATTGGTGAAGTCAGTATAAGAAAATGTAGTTTAAGCTGGGTTGTAAAACTACGTTCTGAATTTCCACTCCTTTTGAATGTAAATGCAGAGCCGATCATTCAGCACCAAGGCTCAGTTTACATGGAAGTGATGCTGCAATTCTGCACCAGCCCTCTTCAACTCATCCGCCCAGTGTGGCTGCTAATGGCCTTTGTCACAATGCCAGTTTTCAGGTTTGTCTCATTTAATTGTTCTCAATGGCTTTTTCTCTTATTTCAGTCTTTAAACACAACAAGCAGAAAAGTCTTTTTAGTGTCAGCGTTGACCACTGCCTGTGTTGAAACTTCATGAGAATTTTCCATTCATAAATATATCATGAGAATATTTCATTCATTAATAATTCATAGAATTATTAGTCCCACTGAGGAAAGTATTGAGTTACTTTGTTTCTATTTCACATGGTGAAAATAATGTATATGACATTAATTAGATATATATAAAATAATGCATGCCCTAGTTATTTTTAATTAGTAGCTTTATATGAAAAATAATTAAGGAGACATTAATTTAATTGAATGTTACATGTAGAGGTAATTATTTCTACTAGTATGACATAGTATAGTCAACCTTGGAACATGCAAATCTCCCTCGATTTCCAAGCTGATAGTTAAAAGCTTCATACCACCATAGATCACAATTTGGGGGGATTAGGTGCCATAATTACAGTTACATTTCTTCCCTTGCTGAACAAGTTTCCCTTTTTAGAAGTGCCTGAAGGAGGTTTACATTTTTATCAATTCCTGCCTACCTCCTCCCCTACCATGCCTGTAAGTGAAGTGTAAATCTCTGTCTTCTATGTATTGGGGCAGAAACCCCCACCTGAGGTATGTGAAAATATGCAAAGGTACTGAACTTCAGTGAAGAACCACAGGAAAAATACTCAATCCCGACATTTCAAAGCAAGGTTACTTTTCATTGCAAGACCAACCAAAGATTGATTTTCCTTTCTTTCAACTGATTTTTCTGTTTTGAATTATTTTTTTTTTTCTGCTCACTCTTGAGTGCAGTCTCACAAACTGTTCATTCAATATTCAGCCCAAGGGACATAAACATCTGGAGAGGAGACTGGAAATGAACTGCTAAGAAGGAAGAGAGATTTCCTTCCCCTGCTGAAGAAATTTCTCTTTTTAGAAGTGCCTGAAGGAGGTTTACGTTTATATCCATTGCTGCCTACTCTCTCCCAGACCATGCCTGTAGATGAACTATTTATATCTCTGTCTTCTAAGTTTTGGGGCAGAAACCTCCACCTGAGGTGTGTGAAAAGGAGCAAATAGCTCAAAGCTCAAAAGGTGGAAGGTGAATCACAAAATAACCCCCTAATGGAAGTAAGCAGGTACCAACTCATATTCACCAGTCTTCTTAAGTGGCCTATCACTAAGTAGTCAAGAGTATTGAAAAAGAGATTTGTAGAAAAAATTTCCTTTTTTCTTTAACATGTGCTTCAATCACTGGGCTCATCCAGTAATGTGAGGCTTTGAGAAATGAGCTATAAGAAATAATATGTGTATACCAATTACTGTCATCTCCCTACAAACAGTATTTCTTTTAGTTTATACAAGTAATATTACTCTAAGACTAAGGATGTCCTCTCGTTATGCATGGAGATGATGATATGGCTTGCATTAATACAGCCTATTGCCAGGGATTTTTGCACAGTCAGTCCAAGACCACTGTGATGCTAGCCTGTGCTGAAACCTGTGCTGTCATATTTTGACAAAATAAGCTTGTACAAATTGAAACTACATCTTCATTTACTGTGTAGACATAGCCTTCAGAGTCTATTCATACAGTCTAATTGTAGTCCTCTAATAAATAAATGCCTACTGTAAAATAATCATACATCCATTGTTAACTTTACAGATGATAAAACCTGCTGAACTTAGGGTCCAGATGACTAAAAGCAACTCTGAAGAAGAGAAAGGAAACAATATCTCTCTTCTCAAGAGAGAAAAAGAAATTATGTGAGCCTTCAAAGGGGACAGGCCAATCTATATTTCTAAATAGTACTTTGGGGGGTTATGAACTATTGATTTCAAAAGACAGCTGAATCACCTGTAATGTTGATTTCCTCAAAAAAGAATTACAACTTAAAATTAATTTGTGAAGTAATATTTTAAATGTACCATCTCACTGAAAGCAACCATATTAAACAATCAGTTATATCATTAAAGAGGTATAAACCTGTGCTGCCTGAGTTACTCATGACATTCACTTCAATGAAGCATTGCATAGTGGGTGAACAGCCCTCAATACTTCAGAAGTGGTACAGGGCTGACTTTGGTTATTTTGCTTTAGTGATTGTCATGGGTTCAGCAGTATCAGTCATTTTTCTCCTTCTTAGTAGCTGCTGCAGTGCTGTGGTTTTGACTTGCTGCCTGGGAATAGTGCTCATAACACTGATGTTTTTAGTTGTTGCTCAGTAATGTTTAGTCTGACCAAGGACTTTCTAAGCCTCATGTTCAGCCAGGGAGGAGGAGAAGCTGGGAGGAAGCAGAGACAGAACACCTGACCCAAACTAGCCAAAGAGCTATTCCATACCATCATGCCCAGGATGTAAAAACAGAGGACAGAGACCCATAAGGGTGGGGGTGCACTGCAGGGTCAGGCTTGGTATCGGGTGGT
Organism: Forpus xanthops; assembly: GCA_032466535.1. Classification (NCBI taxonomy): domain Eukaryota; kingdom Metazoa; phylum Chordata; class Aves; order Psittaciformes; family Psittacidae; genus Forpus; species Forpus xanthops. The sequence goes on from JASSUY010057594.1 coordinate 83,943, forward strand.
GAGCAGTTGTATTCTCTTTCCCTTGTATTTCTCTTGTCATTATTATTATTCGATATATCAGTAGTGATTTGTGTTATACCTTAGTTACTGGACTGTTCTTATCTTAACCTGTGGGAGTTGCATTCTTTCAATTCTCCTCCCCATCCCCCAGGAGCTGAGGGGAAGATAGAGAGTGAAGTGAGCGAGCAAACTGCGTGGCTAAGCAGACTTAAACCACAACAGTGACTCATGGTAAAATAAATCTGTGTTAGTAGATGGTGCACAATAAAATTTTGTGGGTTTGAAAAATATTTTAAAGTAGCTACTTTTAAAGAGGTTGGAAAAGATATCTGCGTATTTCAGCTTTGGTAAACAATCTGCTTTAAACATTTTAATAAGGACTTGGCTTTGATTTAGATTAGGTTTTTAATATAAGTCAGATGTATATTAATGTGAATGAAATGTACCTTGAGTCAATAATATCACAAAGTGGTTATTGCTTTTGTCATTGCTTTCTCAAAATTGCTGATACAGATCCAAGAGAGCCAATTGGAAGTTCAGAACAAAATAACCATACCCAGTAAATAATCAAGACAGAATGAGGAAAAAGGGATAAATGAAAAATCTTTCTAATTTGTCCTTATGTTTCAAATATATTAGAAGATAAAGCCATAGAATCTGAGACTAAATTGTAGAGATATTGCTTCCCCACTCTCCTCAATTGTGCTGCGCCTTCTACTACAGCAATGGGAGAGGCAGGAACATCTCTCTCAACCACAGAAAAGTCTCAGCTCATAAGGATAATATAGATTGTTTCCTGCCTGTCTCCTGGGGAGCTTGGAGATGTTTTATGGCTAAATACCTGACTTAGGGCTGTGCCTAGAAGGTATGTATTTACCTTGAAATAATGTTTTCCATTTAGTGGCTCCAGACTATTGTTCTGTCCATCTGGCTAATATTCCTGTACATATTTAACATTTTATTTTCTTGCTTTAATGAAAGAAACTATGTGCACAGTAGATTTCAAAGTACATAAGTAATAAAGCAAAACAAAGAGCCACAATCAACATAAATATATATACTTTACCAAATGCACTTTGACAAAAACACCCTTTGACATGTCTCTGTCATGAGTGGAAATCAACTCTCAGCCAGGTCCCCATCCATTACACCAGGCCATGTCAGGTGCCACTGTATCCCAACAGGCACCTTCAGACAGCTATTCCTTTCCCTTCTTAAGGGCCAGAGACAAAGGAACAACCCCACCCAGCAGCAGTGCCTGCTTTGCTGTCCTCAGCTTCTCCCTTTCCTCCTTCCCTGCTCTCCTGTCTGCCACATAGCTGCTCCTGTAGTGCTGCAACTTCTCTATGCAGCTGCTCAATGACTCATCTGACTCAGATGAAAAATAACTTGGATTTTGGTGGGTTTTTTTTTTTGCAAAATTATTCTTAATCCAGCCCCCTGTGTTGTACAGACAGCAAGAACTGGACTCTTATACCACACTACTAACACAGCCCTTAGTAGTTTCCACTTATGCAATATGTTGCTCCTTTAGTAAACTGCTGTCAGCTGATGTCATCTTAAAAGGATATGAATTTGCTCCATTTCTTCTCTCAGATAGCACTATGACTGTCAATATTTTTCCAATCACTTGCATCTATTGTCTTCTCACATCCATTAGTCTGAGATGTACTTGCCTCATAAAGCCTCCAAGCATCTGAGACAATTTCCTAATAAAAGGAATAGGAAGTGAATACAGTACCAAATTATGAACTCACTGGTCTGAAAAGCACACAATGAATTTATATCCAACTTTGCACTAAACTGAAAAGCACATAAAAACATTTTTCTTTTGCTTTTTCACTGTATGCTAAAGGAATTGAAAGACTTTGTTATTGTTTTAAATTAAGCTTTCTATCAGCTTGCTTGCCTTATTAGGACTGCATACCTTCTCTGTTCTGTGAACTAGAAGCTAAAAGTTGATTCTGAGCCCATTGAAGCAAATGTCAAAACACCAGATGACAGATATTTCAACACAGAACCCCTGGAAAACAGTTGAGACAAGGTCATTGTAGCTCCCAAGGAACTTCAAATAGATATTCCCACTGGGAACTTTCTCAAAACCTTCTTTATAGATGCTGCTTTAAAACAACAAATGTAAAATTCTGACCCCCCAAAAAGAGGGTAGCATTTAAGTACCTTCAAAATAAGTAGTATAAAATTGTAACCTTCAATGAATACCATTTAAAATGCAGTAATCACTTGAGTACAGAGTTCATCTCTGTTTTCTTGAGGCATAATGCATCCTACAGGCACCCATCAGTGAACTGTTTGTACCTACATCTCATTCACAACCAAACAAAACTAAAAAAAACTTTTTTGAATTTAGGATTAAACACTTACTATCTCTGTTAAATTAACAACAACAGTCTTATATGTATGTATGACTTGCTTTGAATGATCCAGTTCCTGGACTAATATTAGTTAGAATACCTCCATTGCAATCACCAGGACAGTGTAATTTACACTTATTTTGAGTTCATCCTCTAATCTGAAGTAACTTTACGCAGCTGAGATATCTGGGTTTACATTTTTGTACTGGGAATTGACTTAAACTATTTATTTTATTCTCTGTTAACAAACAAATTCAGACTTTGAAATCTGGAGCATTCCAAAGTCAGCCACATACCATTTGATAACTCCTAAACCATTGTCAAGTTCTTGTGCTCAGCTATAACTTGAATCCTTCTCAGAAGGTGTGGGTAATTATTCATTGTGACGTGGCCTGATGGCTACTCTACATTTAATCAAAATCACCAGCATGCAGTTTAAGAAGTCACAGGCTCAATTAAACTGACAATTCTTACTCCTAATTGAGAGCAAGTACACTGGCTATAGCTTCAGAGTAAAGGTTGAATAGAAGAGGAAAAAATATTTCCTTCGTCCATTTATAAGCTGGATTCTATATTAAATACAATATTAGGGAAATGTGTATTTAGTTTATGGATTTCCTTTCTGCATTTCTGAAATATGTATTTATAGCTACTTGAAAGGAAAATTTTTTTCAGACATGTAAGAAGTTTTAAGCACATTTCAGACATGATACAGACTTTTCCTCCTACTTTAGACAAATAGGTTGCGGTAAAAATTGGCGTCAACTGAAGGAAGTGAAAAATAGAAAAATGTAACCATTAACTTTTTATTTTAAGACAATGGCTTTTTTTCTTCTTTTTGCAACAGCAATTCATTATTATACGATATCCACTACCAGTTATGTCTGTATTTCCTTCAAGGAGAATTTTGATATTTAAGAAGCATCAAGAGACATGACTGCTACATTTTTTTTTCCTAGGTGATGGCTTTCTGCACAGTTTCTTGAGCAACACACCTGAGAAAACATTTTATTACCAAAAAGAGCAAAACTATCATGCTTCCATGTTCAAGTAACAGTTACATAAAATGTTGTTTTAAGAGTCACAGTTGTTTTGTTGTAATGAATTTAGCAGACGCTGAAATTTATCTAAGACTGTCATTCTTTAATAATTTTACCACAAACAGTGGTTTGTTTTATTTAGCAAACTAGGGCAAACTTTTAATTGTGTTTTTTCATGTAATCCACCCAATTATTTCCTCCCGTTTCCAAAAGGGAAAGAGCATTCCCAAATATGTCTCTTTCTCTAAACAAAGCAATTTTTGAATATAATTTTTTTCATGTGGATGAGAAGAAGATATATGGAAACATTCTGGAAAAAAGAAAAGGTTTGCTTTTTTCCACTTCAGCTTTTCTTCTCTTAAATCTCTCTGATTGGAAATAAACAGATGTCCTTTTGTTCACTTAATAACACAAAACTAATATGTTTTAAAATATTTAAATTTCATGGATTTATGAGAGTAAGACTTAGGGCCAAAAGTCTGTAGGAATATGGATCAGACTGAGAAGACATATGCCCGTCTATTGTTGCAGGGTAACAGTGAGAAGCTATTCTACATATCTTGCAGCAGACACAGCTCAGCAAGAGTAACTAACTAAACATAGGCAATACTACCAGCATTCCAGGAAACAGGGTCAGAATTTGAAATCTCCAGATGGAGACCAGTAATGAGTAATGTCCTTCAGGGATCGGTGTTGGGACTGGTCTTGTTCAACATCTTTGTCAGTGACATGAACAGTGGGATTGAGTGCGCCCTCAGCAAGTTTG